>QODF01000256.1:656129-736858 GCA_024372805.1 Oostethus manadensis
CTTAATGAAGGTGTACTTATTACTTACTTGTAGAGAGTTCCTTTGTGTGTGCTAGGGTTTGGTGATTGTGGTATTTGTCTGATGCCAAGCACGGTGGAACCTTGGTTAGCGTACGCCTAGTTAGCATGTTTTTTGCTTAAGAACAAAAGATTAGGCAAACATAAGGCGGCTCTCGGGGAGATATTTTTTACGCTGAGGGAGTCCAACTGTGTTTGTATCGTATTTTTATGACAAAACGTCCCTGGTAGCAGAGTGTTAGCAGACTGTTATGGAAACCTGAAACAGAAATCTTTGTCCTCCAACACTGTCGCCTGTCTGTGATGTCATCAGCAGTTGACTCTGTAGTTCTTTGCAAACTAATACAGTTACATTGAAATCTCGGAGCCGGTCTTTCAGGAAGGGCTTCATGGCGCTAACCAAGGTTCAACTGTAAAAAAAAGGTACTAAGATTGTTCATCCTTGATTCCTTCTACTTGTTGATCAGGCTATCATCTCATCAAGCCCACACTGATGTGATGCCACCTTATCGGGGCTTGGAGTGATCCGCTCAGCCCGAGTGTAAGCATGCTGGACACACTCGCGTGTGGGGAGATGTGATGGGCCGAAGGTGAAGCAAACATTCCTCCTGAGTCCTGACGTACTTATCTCCGACACATACCACACATGATGTCAGGGGTCACAGAGACGAGTAAAAACGGGAGGCGGCGTAGGTCATGCGATCATCACTCTTTCTGGACGAGATGGAGCTTTGATATTTTGAAAGCAACATCTGCTAAGAAGTGATATATCATTTGAGAAAAAGCTTTGTGATATCGATGGAAAGTGTATTTTTAGTATCAGCTTTTTGTCCCACATTTTCTTTTGAGTTTTCCAAATATTTCAACTTTCTTCCTAAATAAGCTCCCTACTTTTCGCAATATTATGACATTATTCCCGCAATATTATTATTTATTATTTATTATTATTTTTAATAGCTTTTTTCTTTACTGTGCTACTAAATTCACATTCTTTTTCCTCCTACTGTTTTGACTTTATTCTCATAAAATTGCAACTTTCTTGTTGGAATATGACTTTTTTGCGTACTATTTTGGCTTTATTCGCATCAAATTACATTTTTACTGTTGTTTTTTCCAACTATAGCAACTTTCTTCTTGTACTTTCTTTTCTCCAAATTAAACCTTCACTCCACAATTTTGTTTGTTATTCGTAATTATGACGTTTGACCATGTTTAATTCAATATCGAAACGTATTCTACTATTATTACATTCTTTTTTGCCACGTTATACATTTTTAATGTGAGATTTCATCAATTATGAGCCCCAGAAATGAATTTCAGAAATGTAATTAGTTAGCAGGGAAAGTGAAAAGCAAATGATTGCATTACTCTTCTGAAAAATATGTCAAAGAATTGGGAAGTAGCTTTGGAGTGCTGCGTGCCCAAGAGATTAAAGCTGAGGGCTGAGCTCGTGACTCGCAATTCTCTAGCAAAAGGCTACCACAGTTCTTGTTAGCGAGCTGTTTACCTGAAGGGGTGAATAATGCTGTCAGACGCCACATGCAGATGGTTGATATACTGTAGAGATGAGTACGCCACGTCGCAGTGCCTGTAAGTACATCCCAATGTAATTCATTTGATTAACCGCTACTGACAAACGATTCTCTCCCAACTGATGGGAAATGGATCCGGTTCTTATGTGTGTGTTGGAGAGACATCTTTGCAAGGAGGAAAAAGGGGTGGTTGTTTACTGGTCGTTGAAGCCCCTCTTCTCCACACACCCCCCCCCCCGGGAAGATTCCAGCGCAGGTCAACATAAACAACGGCCAGAGAGAGATGTAGCATTTATCCTTTTGGGCTGATATTTCAATATTTTCTTATCTTCTGTGGAATGGAGCCAAGTGTTTGATCCCGTTGAGGAGCAGTGCGTGAATGCGGTTAAGCTGTTTGGAGAGATACCTAAAGGGAGGCAACATCTCGTGCAGGGCTTAGAAAATTGTTGTGAAATTGAGCTCTCCCTAAATGCACTCGTGGACTTCAAAAGTGACATGAAAATACTTTGATTCAGACATCCATCTTTCAAACTCGGCCATATTTGATATCATCGCCTTTAGCATTCATGTAAACAACGCAGATGTGACCAAAGCAGTGTGGTGCTGCTGCTTTGATCCCGGCCCGCATACTTTGATCCGTCTCGGAGTAAAACATGTTTTTTTTCATCCAAAGGGGAATACAAGCAAGTCAAATGGCGCTGGCGGCATTCCGCTCTGGATGCAAACCACCGGCAGCCGGTCCAACAAATTAACTAAACATGCTTCCGAGCTGCTCCAGCCATGAAAAAGCATATTTGGATAGCGGCCCCGTGGCACCCGATTTCATGCCAACCGTCCCCATACCGGGTCGTGTCTGAGTTGCTAGGCTAATTGCTATGCTAATTGCTATCCGGTTGCTAACCGATTTTAGAAAAACGGAAGGGACTTTGAAACCACAAGCACTTGAACCAAAACAAAATACAGCGGAACCTCACGTCTTCATTTTCCAGTTAGCAGCGCCCTATTAGCTTGCCAATATGGACTAAAGGATGATGTCATCAGCAGTTCACGCTGTAGTTCTTTACTAGAACAGTTACACCACGTTAAAGACATTTTTGTACTTTCAGAATTGTAGTTTGACATGCGGAAAACAATTCTACATGCATGGAAATGATGAATGAAAGGGATCAATGACATATAATGTTACTTTTACTTTTACAAACACCACCGTGGTGTTTTGCTGCGAGTTATTTCTTGAACTTAGTAGTGTTTCCTCAGATTCCTTATCAATTATCCATCCATCCATTTTATTCCGCTTATCCGAGGTCGGGTCGCGAGGGCAGCGACCCAAGCAGGGAAGCCCAGACTTCCCTCTCCCCGGCCACTTCGTCCAGCTCTTCCCAGCGGATGCCGAGGCGTTCCCAGGCCAGCTGAGAGACATAGTCTCTCCAACGTGTCCCGGGTCTTCCCCGAGGCCTCCTACCGGTTGGACGTGCCCTGAACACCTCCCCAGGGAGGCGTCCTGGAGGCATCCTAACCAGACGCCCGAGCCACCTCATCTGACTCCTCTCAATGCGGAGGAGCGGTGGTTCTACTCCGGGTCTCTCCCGGATGATAGAGCTTCTCACCCTATCTCTAAGGGAGAGCCCAGCCACCCTGCGGAGAAAACTCATTTCGGCCGCTTGTACCCGCCATCTTGTCCTTTCGGTCACTACCCAAAGCTCATGAGCAAAGGCGAGGGTAGGAACGTAAATCCACCGGTAAACTGAGAGCTTTGCCTCGATGTCCTGGCTGCACCTAGAAATTCTGTTCATGGAAGTAGTGAACAGAATCGGTGACAAAGGGCAGCCCTGGCGGAGTCCAACCCTATCCCTATCCCAACCCTTCCTGAGAAAATCAAGGGGAATCTAAGACACCTCAACATCCAGGCATGTATTTCACGGTCAGACTGCTTGCCTTTTGGATGGTATCGTTCTAAATGAACGGAATCGGCACCTGCGACTGGCGCTACAAACGGAATCGTTCCGAAAAGGAATGCTCACACCCCCACTTCTTAGCACAACAGCATCATCCACGGGGGTTGGTTACAGAATATCAGAGTGGCCCTTGCGGCCTTTCGGTTGTCAGTATGTGTCCCTAAACAGGAGTCAGTACCTCACCGGCGCTGAACCTGTGGATGCAACGTTACGCTCATAGCCTATTTGTGGGGGTTCGGAACCAACCACAGCTACAAGACTAGCAAGGATGACCCTTAGGACACCTCCGACTGCACACGCGGGATTATCCCCAGCAGCACAGTTGCAAAGAAATGTGCTAAGTGTCTGTGAAGGCAATTACAAAATGTCGGGGAGCAAGTGGGCCAGTAGGAAATGCATGCGGAATGTTAGCATCCAAAGCTTTGAAGTGCTGCGGCATGATGGGAGAAAGGTCAGCAGCAAAGCGGATATGAAAAATAGGAATGCACACAATATTGCTCTTAATATTGATATGAAGCACTTGACATTAATTACAATAACTGTCCTTATTTCTGTGGCTTATTTCTCGGATGGTGTGTTGCGTAATAGGAGGGTAAAGGCGAGTACTAGGGTGTTCTAGGTTTTTGCTCTAGGCCATCCCATCCCCTTCTTCTCCTTTTCCAGTCTATTCTTCTTGTTTTCTTGTTTTCCTTGAGCTTTCCAGCTTCGGCTGTGCAGTTCATTTGTATTCCATTTGGTGTTTTAGCTGCAAACGTCCGTCAATGTCTTCAATCCAAGCGGAATTGTCTTCCTTTTCTTCGACCCCGTAGGGCAACAACACCCCCGTAAAGCCACCAAGGCCAGTGCTTGGCAGTTAGCTTGAATGAATTCTGCAAGAAACGAGAGGAGTGTGTGGAAAGGTGTCTGTGTGTGAGTCTTCTTCTTTGGTCTTTTATAGCTCCGGGAGGAAGAAGTGTCTGAGCTTGACAGCAGACGCTATAATTCCCCGTTGTGACCCCTGATAGGCGGGGTCAGTACAAAATCAGCATCACTGCCTGCCACGGGCCCGGCCCGGGAGAGGCGGGGTTTGTTCCCAGCTTGGGCTTGGACACAATGGGAATGTAAAAAACACACTTTGTCTCCGGCCGCAGCAATTTAGGCTGCATGTTGGGGGCTCTGGGTGAGGAACATGCTGATGTTTGTACGGACAGTAAAAGGTGAAGCTAGACAAACACATGAAAGGGGGTGCTGCTATGAAATAAGCAATGTAGTGATGCAGAATGTCACTAAACCTCCAAGTTCAAACGTTTCTCGTTTCTCTCCCTCCTTTGCAATGCCCCTTCCGGTGCGGAAGTTTTTAATTCCATGGTCTTATAACTGTATTGGATACGTCCTTCATGTCTTCTGTGTACAGTGTGCATGCATTCCCAATTCCACCGCAACCGGCTTACATTGCCGCCATAGTACTCCTACTGTGTGCCGGAAATCTGGGGTAGTTCAAACTCTCCCCAAAGGCAAGGCTCTGGGGGTGAACGAGTTTCGCCCTGAGGTTCTCAAGGCTCTGGATGTTGGGGGACTGTGTTGGTTGACACGCCTCTACAACATTGCATGGAAGTCGGGATCAGTACTGGACTGGCAGACCGGGGTGGTGGTCCCCATTTTTACAAAGGGTGACCGGAGGGTGTGTTCCAACTATAGGGGGATCCCAAACCTCAGCCTCCCTGGGACCAAGCGGTCTACATGAGCTTTGTGGACTTGGAAAAGGAAGGAAAATGGAATGGAATGGAAACTTTGTAAACACTCTAATACGGACTGGAGTCCAACCAACACCAAATCCTCATAGAGATGTAAATCATAAATACTTACATTTTAAGATGGGATAGGGTGGATACAACATCAAAAACAACATGTCTACCTGCTACAATGAGTGCACATGTGCTATTACAGTAGTCCTTGGTTCACGCCCATTAACTGCTTGCAGACAAATAAGTAAACTTTCACCAAGTCTGCTTCCTTATCCACAAATGGAACATGTTTGTGGTTACAGCACAGAAACCCGGTTTATGATCTTCTAAATACAATTTGAACATCGTCAGAGCCCTCTAAGCATCAAGCAACAGCCAATATACAGTAGTAGACAAACTGGGTAGGTCGAGCAGGTTGTCTGGTACCTGGAAGGTTAGAGGTTGAATCATACCCAGAGTGGCCCTCCGGTGCTGCCCACACTGGTGTATGAATGTTTGCTGGTAGGCCACCAGCAGGGGGGAGTGAATGAATAATGGTTTCACTTCATTTATAATGTCAGCACCCCAACTCCCCGTTTTTGGCCTGCTTTGTTTGCAGGGTGGATGTGGTGGATGCGATCGCCAAAGTCCCGGGTCCAAACCCGGAAGATTACGGTTCCTCTGTGTGGCCCCGAGTTCCATATCCTGTACCGCAACTTCCTCGTCTCCTTTTTTGCGTTTAATATGCTTAGTCCTTTCTTGGACAATTTGAATTTTTTCTTCTATTGTTAAAATCTGACGTTTCTGGTTTGGTTGTGTTGTATTTTGTTCAGCTTTACTGTTTGCTGCTGGCTCATGGTGCAGAAGAACCAAACATAAGGACCCAAACACACAACCGCCACACAATCCTGAACGTCTGCACACTCGGTGCCTTAAAGCAACGCGCTCTTCACAGGCTCCTCTTTCCTTACACTCTACCTATTGATTCCCCCCTTTTGAAAAATACATTTCAAATGCCCTTGGGATCACTGCTGAAGACCCGTTGGGTACATTACAAGACCCCGAGCAGCCATGGCCAGGGGGAGGTCAGGGGTCATCTTGTCGGATGATGTCCTGCAGGTCCGTTTCCCCCGACGCGGATGCTGGAATCAATCTTTTGTCTCCTCACAATCCAACATGAACGAAAGTCCAAGTAACAGCTCTCCTCCAGAGAAGTATTTGAGCTCCTGCTGGCTCTTATAAAGATATGAACCGTCATGGTTTGGGTGGTAGGTTCATTCTAACAGAGCCAGAACATGAAACATGTATTTGATCCCCTGCCAAAGGAGTCCTGTCCCTTTAAGAAAGTACTCCTAATCTCATTATGTTAATAAAAGAAACTTCTCCACCACCATGGGCGGGAGCACAGAACTGACCTCAAGATAGTAGACCCGTACCACCCTGGAATCATTTGGAAGAAGTACAAGATAAGGGTAACTGTGACATCAGCCCAGAATGACAAGGGCGGAGCTGCTTGATGATGCCAAAGGAGTTGGGAGCACAGTCTGCAGTGGCCGCAAGGTCGCCCTGCTCCAGAAGAGCCTTCTGAAGCTGACATGAAAACAACTAAAGACACACACTTGGTCAGGCTTGGGACGATGTGACACCAGAATAGAACTCTTTGCATGCAGCAAGCGGGCCCTGCGGAGAAAGGAATATGACACCATGGACATCTTGCTGTCCAAACATGGAGGTGGAAACATTCTGCTCAGGGGCTGTTTCACTCTCCCAAAGAAGGGATTGGCAAGAAATTCTGTACTTTTGATATCTGCAATTCCTATTCTGTTAATTCCAAGCTTGACATCCACGCCAGGTCGTTGTGGAATGCTCGGCATGGAAATCATTGCCAGCAGGGGGTCAAATAGATAGATCTGACTTCAAATAGGTAGGTGTGACATCTGCCTGCCTAAAACCATTAGGTGCCCCGATAGGTGGTTGTCACATTTGAATGCTTTGAATTTTGCGGCTTCACTCCGTCACAGTTTTTCAAAAAATAGACTATGAAGGAATAAATCAAGCAGTTTTGTACACGAATACGACCTGTTATTGCTCCAAAATGCACATTTAAGCAAACGTAGCATATTAACATTTGAAAATGTAACATTTGAAAAAGGCTAAACGAGGTCAAATAGAAATACAAGGCATTCGGAAGACGCATTCAAAGATGCGCTGATGATATGCGGTATGCTACACTATGTCGCTGGCATGTCAGGAACCTCCCGGGCCCAGTTACACCAACACAAAAGCACGTTAGCAACACAACACGTTAGCACCAAACAAATACGGCTACTCAGAAATAAATATTTCACGACCTGAGGGGAACGGAACCTATTTACACGGGAGGCGAGCAAATCAAGTCACCCAAGTTTATGAAGGAATGAACTAAAACGAGGTGGCGAGAGGATGGCCCAATCAAAGAGAAGGACGGTGAGGAGACCAGCTCAACCGCGTACAGGGCCGTCATCTCGTCACCTCACTGCTACCCCCAAATGAAATGCTCACAGCAAGATAAACCAACTGCTGACCTGCCACACGTTTATAGCGACACACACCAACTGTCCTATTTACGTCTTATTCTTCTTATTATGTCTGCTATTGCGCAATACTAGTATAAAAGTGTCATTTTATGTACGTAAAATCCTACTATCCTAGGATAGTAGTATCCTACTTCACTAATCACGGTGGGGTCTGGAACCAGTTCACCGCCATAACCAAGGGATTACTGGACGTGCAAATAAAACCATAATACTAGAAGCAAAAAAGACATCAAAGTCCTCCTGTATCCAAGTTTTTTTTATAGTAATCAATATTGGAATAAAACTACATCAGCAACATGGAGAGCACAAGAAAAACACACCCACTTGTGAAACAAAACAGAAGAGAACGGACCAATATTCCAACACTGACATCTATTCAATATTTGTATGATGCAGCAGACACGGGACAAGTCCGGGCTGGGGCCTGGAGAGCGAAGGTGAAGCCGGCCCAAGTCCATCAAGTGTGAGTAGGCGTGACCTTGGGGTGCTGGGAGGGATGGCTACAGGAAAGGGGGTCTTCCTTTGGGAGTAAAGGGGAGCAGGAGGCAGAGAGGTATGGTATTCGCGGGACAGGAAGTGCAATCCCTTCCACGTGGACATGTGCTGCTGGAGCTAAAAGTGGAAAAGTACAAAACATGCTGTGGCTTGTAGCTGATTGATTTCACCAATGAAAGCCAACCCACTTTATTATAAACACGTGACGTCACTTCAGCACCAGGCAGGTATCGGAGATGCCATGTTTTGTAAATATCCCCCTAAGTGGGACCAGGTACAGAGCAAGCAGGATGGGTCCAAGAACTGATCCCTGGGGGACGTTTCGGAGTCCCCCAGTCCCACAGTAAGGCATCTCCCTGACAGGTAAGACCTAAACCACTCAAGGACAGTCCCACACAGTTTTCCAAGTGAGATAAAAGAATAGTACGGTCCGCTGTGGCCAAGGCATCAGTCAAGTCTAAAAGCCCTACAACGGCTGAAGCACCAGAATCAGTCCTTAAAACCAGTCATGAAAAAGCTTTCATAGTGCAGACTCAGCGCTATGGAAAGCTCTGTAACCTGATGGAAGGGATCTAAAATCCCATTTCCATCTAAAAAAAGGCTGTATCTGTGCAAGGACGCTTTCTTCTAGAATCTTGGTGACAAAAGGTCGTTTTGAAAGAGGCCAAGAGTCGGATCAAACTGAAGTGAGCTAAGTTGAGCCACCCTTTATATCTTGGTAACGGTTTGTCATGTGACCATGAATTCAGGAAGAACCCATCATTCCCAGCTTGCTGTGACAAAGAAGCACATTGGAGATAACTCTGTATTACACACAAAAACATCTTCTTGTCAAAGTTACATTTTTGCATATCAGGTACATTGACTGTAACATCAAAACAAAAGTATCTTAAGTGTTAAAGTTATATTCTGTGCATGTTGGCGATTTTCTAATGTACTCTATATAATAAAGATTAGCCTATTTATTTAAGAATTTTTTCAAAAAAGTGACTATTGGGCAAAGTGAGCCAACGGTTACCCCGGCATAGCTTTGGACAAAAACAAGTGGCATTGTTATGTTCACAGTTCCAACCCATACTTCCCATCGCCTGCAACCTCACGATAAGTGTGGTTGTGGTCCATTTAAAAGCTACAACAACACAGCCCTTGACGGCCGGACGGGGTGAATGATGCTTCCATGTCAGCAATGAATATCTGGTCAGGATTCAGAGCTACTGGGATTTTCCCTTACAACAGAGATGTCTTCTCTGATGCAGGGTTTGAACCATGCATGGTATCAGGCAGGCCCAACTTGTGGCGGCTCCTGCAGCTGAAGGTGCTGCATCTGTGGTTTCAACCCCTCTTTCTGCTGAGCTACTTTCACCGGGCCCTGCACATGCGCGTGCTTCCCAAAGTGACCCCAACCATGCGGAATATGTGTCTCCTACCAAGACTCTACCCTCACCCTTACCAAGAACCCTGACTGATCCACCTGAGAAGCAGGCAAATGAGCGAGCCCACAACGAAAGGAAAAATAAACAGAAAGTACCATCAAGGAAGGCAGAAGAGGAATCAAAGTCAGGCAAGCTCTGAGGAGAGTGAAGTCGCCATCCCATTTGAAGACACCTGAGAGCATGGGAGTTCTAGTGATGAGGTGAGGTGAACCAGATGCCTCAGAACAGAAAAGAGGTGACTTTGCTGCGATAACATTTGCAGGATGAAAAATGCAGGAACCGCCGTTACATTAGCCTGCTCGAGGAAGAATCCGAGGGCTCCCTGGCAGTAGGAAACCCACTTTTGCGCCCACGGGGAGATGTGCTGAAGAAGCTGCCTCACCCTCAACGGGCTGGAGGAAATGCAAGAAGGGAGCAGAAGAAGGAGTTCATCTTCTGCTGCAACCTTGACAGGTGGGGTGTCATTGTCTTGCCAGAGATGCATTCTAATCATTCCATTGGATAGGACACATCCTGAAGTAAAGATCTAAGTTGTTCCCGCGTCATTTCCATGACATCCGTACAAGTCCTACCTCACTCTCCCCTAGCCAGACCAGTTTTTTAGCCAAGCCTCTTTACAAAACTGCAGAGGACAGGCTGGTGACATCGCAAACTCGGGGGCCATTGTTGCCCACACCTCCTTAAAGAAGCGCGGGGACGGGTGGATGGCAGAGGAACGGTTCTGAAGGCCACCTTGGGGATGAAGGCCAGCGACACAGGAGGAGAGGTTTGTCGACGTGGGATCGCTCAAAGGAGGGGCTGAACAGACGCAACCTTATTGTTTAGACATTTGTCACCCATGGCATGGAGAAAACATGCTAATGTTAGCATCGTGGTGCTAAGTTTCTGCCTACCCGGGACGATGCTACAAATGTTTGCATAATAATGTTAACAGGCTAACATTAGCAGGCTAACGTCTAGCAGGATAGCTTCAAAGCCACCAAAATACTAGTATGCTCACGTTAGCATGCTTGCATATTAAAGTTAGCATCTTAGCATAATAGTGGCTCCCTATGAAAAAATGCTACTAAGCTAACATGAGCATATATTAGCTTGTGCATTACAATAGTCGCATGCTAACAATATTAACGTGCTAACGTTAGCATGCCAACACCTAGCATAATAAGGATGTCTCTACCTATGAAAAGGGGTACAAATGCTACGATGCTAATGCTAACATGCTAGCAATACTTCTTCCCCTCCATTTCGCATGGAAAGTTTCCTTTGCTGTTCTTTCCAAGGTTTGCAACATTTTACCTTCACAGTACGTAAAGCTGAGACTTCCTTTGGCTCTCCTAGCAGGAGAGAAGTATTTCTTTTCAAACGCAACATCGAAATCAAGAGAACGTTCTTGTGCATTCCCCGGCTGGACAGGCCGGAACGGGGGCGTGAGAGACGGACTCGTGCCAGGACCAGGGCGAGGAACTGATAACAAAACCCAGTAAAAAGCGTCAGTACCGGGACCAATCCCCGAGCGGACTGTATGATGGACTTGTCGGTCACGAGGGGGTTAAGAAACATGGTCTGCATGGTCTTGGTGTCATCTGACTTTCAGGCTGGTTGGCTTGATCTCCTTTGACGGACAAAAGATGACATGAGGCTGAAAGTCCTGCGCCTCATCAAGGAAATGGTGACCACGGTTAAAAAAAACCCAGCTGTGTTCACCTCCTTCCTGATTTCTCCGCTCAGGTGGAATGATGGGATTGGAGATACGTAGGCGCACGGCCCAGTCAGGTTCTACATATTTGTACTCCCGTCTCAGAGGCTCCAATTATCCTCAGCGCTCCTCCAAATGTGGGGGCTGAGCTGGTGACTTTCCTCACCTTCAAAAGGATTAACCATCTAACCTGCCCTTGACCCTCGAGGGGGCGTGTCCCTCAGCCAAGTGTAGAAACATAGAAGATGTAAACTTCACCATAGCTGGAACCCACACCAAGGCTGCTACTCAAGATGGATACTTTTCACCTCGCATTACCAGAATTTGCTTTTTTCTTTTCAAAATACTTTTCACAATATTAGAACCTACTTTTCCAAAAATGACAACTTGACATTGTTTTGTCAATGCTATAATTTCTCTACAATTTCAGCTAATTTGTCCATCCATCCATTTTCTTCCGCTCATCCGAGGTCGGGTCGCGGGGGCAGCAACCCAAGCAGGGAAGCCCAGACGTCCCTCTCCTTGGCCACTTCCTCCAGGCCTTCCCAGCGGATGCCGAGGCGTTCCCAGGCCAGCTGAGAGACATAGTCTCTCCAACGTGTCCTGGGTCTTCCCCGAGGCCTCCTACCGGTTGGACTTGCCCTGAACACCTCCCCAGGAAGGCATCCTAACCAGACGCCCGAGCCACCTCATCTGACTTCTCTCAATGCAGAGGAGCGGCGGTTCTACTCCGAGTCTCTCCCGGATGACAGAGCTTCTCACCCTATCTCTAAGGGAGAGCCCAGCCACCCTGCGGAGAAAACTCATTTCGGCCGCTCGTACCCGCCATCTTGTCCTTTCGGTCACTACCTAAAGCTCATGAGCATAGGTGAGGGTAGGAACGTAGATCCACCGGTAAATTGAGGGCTTTGCCTTTCAGCTCAGCTCTCTTTTCACCACGACAGACCGGAGCAGAATCCGCATCACTGCAGATGCTGCACCAATCCCCCTGTCCATCTCGCGTTCCATCCTTCCATCACTCGTGAACAAGACCCCGAGGTACTTAAACTCCTCCACTTGGGGCAGGACCTCATCCCTGGACCTGGAGATGGCGCTCCACCCTTCCCCAGGAGAGAACCATGGACTCAGACTTGGAAGTGCTGGTTCTCATTCCAGCCGCTTCACTTTCAGCTGCGAACCGATCCAGTGAGAGATGAAGGTCACTGCTCGATGAAGCCAACGGGACCACATCATCTGCAAAAACCAGAGACCCAATCCTGCAGCCACCAAAGTGAAACCCCGCAACGCCCTGGCTGCACCTAGAAATTCTGTCCATGAAAGGAGTGAACAGAATCGGTGACAAAGGGCAGCCCTGGAGGAAACGGGTCCGACTTATTGCCGGCAATGCGAACCAAACTCTGACACCGGTCATACACCTAATCCACCTGGATCAGATGGTCCGATACCCCATATACCCGGAGCACTCCCCACGGTAGGAACACGGTCAAGTTAATTAATTTTTCAAGATATCAAAGTGGACCCTGCACCCTTTCATTTTTCACTATGTTGCCCTCGGTGGAAAAAGTTGGACTGCACCAACACTACCAGTACCATTTGTCTACCTCTAGAACCAACTGACTTTCTCTAGCAAGCCCCTTAAGGCCGGGGGGTTAATATGTGCAATACTCAAGTCTAACAGCACGGGGCAGCAGCATGTCGCAAGCATTGTTGTTTATTTACAAAAGCATTGTTGGTGACATAACTAATTGGGTAGCACATTTTGTATGGATTTGCAGTACAGCGTGCAGACTTATTGCTAGCGGGACGCTATCCCTGCAGCCCCAGCAAAGCACGGGTGCAAGCCAAAGTGTATGCATCAGGGGTGTCAGCAAGTGATGGGAAGAAGGTGCCTCGTGTGTGTGTGTGTGCGTGTGTGGAGGAGGCTTGAGCAGATAACACATCTGGTGCTTTAGCAGAAAGGGAGGGTGGTGGGCCGAGCCCGAGTCAGTCCGTGGCAGCTCTTTCAGCCCTTCCCCGTACCAGCCTGCGGAAGGCAGCCGCTATATCAACAACGCATGTTATTGTCCGCTCCACGGTATGTACTGTCAAATGTATACAATACAGCAAATAAGTTCTCATGACTATTCCATATTTTTATGCTAGGAATATTTATGCAAAAGAATATCAACAAAGATGCTGAGAAAAATCCATGAATCTATTGTTTCTCAAAAATGACATATCTGAAAGAAGTACACGTAGCCTACAAGGTCTACACGGATGGTAGTGGTATCAAAGTGTAGAAGTTTATCTGCAAAATGTTTATTTACAGAAAGGATTGTCTGCAGTGTGTGTGTTTTAGAATGGAAAATATATATTTTTCTATTCATTTTTTATTACCATAGTTTTATGTATTATTATTTTTTGCATTATTTTGATGCCTGATTTTATGGAAGCTTTTCACTTCAATTGTGATGGAAGTTTGCTGTGCTTGCAAGTGTTTAATGCAGTACTACTGCATTAAACACGTTACAAGAAATCATTGGGATTTTTCCTCCAATGCTAAATCATAAAATGATGTCATAAAACGTCATAATGACTAAAGAGGAATTATGAGGGGCTTACAACCAACAGCAAATAGCAAAAAAGTAAATGAGACGACCATAAAAATGTAACACTTGGCTCACTCCTCCCCCTCCAAACCATCCTGCCAGCTTGATGTTGACATTCTCTGATTTCAGATCAACATTTGCAATAAAAGCGGGTGTTTGATTCATTTTGTTCCAATTTTCCACACGTCTTAAACACATGTAAGGTGTAAAGGCACGCAACACATGGAATGGGAGTAGAAATCATACATGTCATCACTTCTGCATCTCACAGCAGCTATGGTGCATTCAAAGACCGCCTACAAAAGCGCAAAATCTCGATGCTTGAGGAAAACTTGTGCAAGACAAAAAGGTGTATTACAGTATTGTCACATATTTATGATGAGCCGCTTAGTGTGAATGAGATGTATTCCACGTAAAAGAGATGCCCACTTTGAGAGAAAATATCCAGAATACATGCATGGTAAATATGCGAGGAACATAACGGACACATCTGGTTGGTGAAAACGGTGGTGATTGGCCAAAATTGGAAAGGAGTTGAGGCGATAGGAGGGTGCCCGGTGATGTGATGTTTTCTGGTTGAGATGAAACTGAATGTTGTTTTTGTTCTGCAGTGGTTTTGGTCTTTCTTATGGTGGAGTCATGAACACTGACCTTAGCTGAGGCAAGTGAGGCCTGCAGTTCTTTGGATGTTGTTTTGGGGTCTTTTGCGACCTCGTGGAGTCGTCAATGACCCTTGGGGTCATTTTAGTTGGCCTGTTACACCTGTAAAGGTTCAGCACTCTTCCATGTTTTTGCCATTGGTGGATAATGGCTCTCGCTGTGGTTTGCTGGAGTCCCAAAGCTTTAGGAATGGCTTTATAAACTCTACCAGACTAATAGATCTCAATTAACCTTAAAATTCAATTAAAAAGTTAACTTGTTTGATGGTCTGAAGCATTGAAGTTTGACAAACATAAATGTAATGTGAACACAAAATCAGGAAGTGGCAAACAGTTTTTCACACCGCTACACAAAGTTAACTTTGTAACGGGCTAGAATGAAACAGCGCTGTAGCGACTAGACTGTATATACAGTACTAGGTAATATAAGGTATACTAGATACCAACGATCCGTCTCTCAGGCGGCCTCGAGCCACTTCTTTGGTCCGGTCCAGGCTTTGAGCAAACTAAGCAGATTTAGTGGGAACGTAGGCTAACCCCAGGGTGATATATAGATAGCACTCATCAGTGACACGCTAAGCTGGCCGGCTTTTCAAGGGGTTCAGGATGGGTCAGTCTGGAAGTCATCACGGGAGCTTGAACGGCTGGCTGATGACCCATCCTGATGGACTTCAAAAGGCCTGTCCCCAAAACGCTTGCCATGATTTTGGACTTTTAAAGCCTACTCAAAACCCCGCTCCCCACCCCTGCTTCTTTCCAAAGTTTTCACTATAGTAAATAATAAAAGTAAGCATGCTTGCAGGGTGGAGTAAGCTTCTTACAATGAGGCGTTTTGCTGCATTAAACTGGCTGAATGAGGTCAAACACAAACATAAGGCATCCAGAAGACCCATGATCACCTGTAACTTCGTAGACCAGGCGCAGGCCAAACAAAGAGCAGCAAACAGGAAACACCAGAGGGAAATAAGAACTGACCAAAATAAAAGCATGATGGGATGCAGTCCTTGAAACGATCAGGAAATATGATTTGAATGATTCATGACTTGGAGGTTTGATGAGGAACTAAGCGTTTGGAATACTGACGCTGTGCAGCAGCAGCAGCTCTCACAGATACACGGATGAGATGGGTATTGATTGGTTCCTCTCAGAGTGGTGATGATGTGACAAACAGCAGTCATTTTCCCACTTCAGCCCACTGGGCCAGCCCACTGGGCCACGGCGTCGGAAGCTGTCTGGAAGTGCTTTTCCAGCACACAGGGACCAATGACATCAGCGAGCCACTGGCTCAGATGACAAAACGGCCACTAGCTAAAGTGTCATGGGCTTCAGAGAAGGTTTGGCATGTAATGGTTGATAACAAGCCCTTGGTTGTGTCAGGCTTTTGTTGTCCATTTTTAGGGGTGTGTGCATTGCGCTTGGCTAGTGGCTTGGGATGGACACAATCTGCAATTAGTCTGGTTCAAGATGATTCCTCATAGTTCGCCTGCGTGAAGCTGAGCTCTCTTGTCTATGACCCCACTTCCTACCCTTCTGCTCCTCACTGGCACGTCTCCCGCAGCTTCCTGGACTGCTCCGCTCCTAGCGATTGCTGTATCCCGGTATTTTCCCGCAGCATAAACTCATTTTGGATACTTTGAATTCATGGCGTGACTGCTGAGAAGCAATCAGCTAATCAGAAGACCATAGCTCAAAAGACCCCAAACACCCCAAAATAAAAAGGGACTGAGTAATAAGTTGCTGCTGCATTCTTGGTACCTGGTCACCTAAAAGGTTGGTTTAGCCATGATGACGCCAGTCTTTCCTGGAGGTTAGTGGGAATGCTGCTCCAAGTGGGGAAGATGGTCTCACGGAGGGTATCCACTCTCGGGAACTAATGCCGGCTTTTGTAAACTTCCTTGCCATCCATCCACAAATGTCTCCAATTGGTTTTAGAACAGGGGGACACGCAGAATGCTCCGAAAGAGGGAACTTATTTCTCTGGAAGAACTGCAACGTTGTCCTGTTGAAAAAGCCCGTCGTTACCACACAGACGAGGGTCTTCAACAATGAAGGATGCCTCCCGTAAACATCTCTACATAATCTAACGTCCCTGCACGACCTCAAGCACTCGTTCCATTAAAGGATCATGATCATGATGGCCCCATGTGGAAAACATCTCGGGTGGGATCTCCTTCACATGACAGTAACGCTGGAAGCCTTTTCTCATCAGAGAACAAATCTCTCACCTTTCAATGTCCCATGTTTGGTGATATCATGCAAATGATTTTGGTTTTTAAACTCTGGCCGTCTCATGGTTATTGCACTGCACTCTGCTACAATAACAACCTCCATCGGGTCAGGTTCTTCCCGTGCCTGCAGGGGAGAGGCGGCGAGCTGGTGTGGCCCTATTAATAGCCCCCCAGCTTGGTGCCATTTCCCTACTTTGGGCTGGGAAAAGGGTCCTGACTGTTGTTTGTGTGTACGTGCCAAACGGCAGCTCTTAGTACCCAGCCTTCTTGGAGTCTATCGGGGGGTGCTGGAGAACACCCCAGCTGGTGACTCCGTAGTTCTACTGGGAGACTTCAACGGCCATGTGGGCAATGACAGTGACCTGGAGGGCGTGATCTGAACCCGTGCGGTGTGATACTGTTGGACTTCTGTGCAAACCACAGTTTGGCCATAACAAACACCATGTTCCAACATAAGGATGTCCACAAGTGCTCTTAGCACCAGGACACCCTAGTCAAGTCATGGCAGCAAGTCCTGAACACGATGGTGGACACCAGAGGTCAGGGCTGCCATCAAGCTGAGAAAGAAGTCCTATGGAGCTTCGGCAAAAACTCGGCTGTGGGAGGAGTTGGGCAAGGCCGTGGAGCACAACTTTCGGTTGGCCTCGGAGAGGTTCTGGCAAACCGTCTGAGGCCTCAGAAAGGGGAAGCAGTCTCTGGTGCACACCGTTTACAGCGGGGACTGAGGATGTAGTGGGTCGGTGGAAGGGTGGGACACGGACCTCACGGCACAGTATTGAAGTGATTAGTAGTAGTTCTGAAGTAAAGGAGATGTCAGGATGTCGCAGCGCTGTATAAGTCGCAGGGTTCAAAAAGGAAGAAGAAAGAAGCGGCTTAATCACAGGAAACTACCATAAATTTCTTATGGAATTTTCTTTGTCTCATTCCCATTTTGAGCCTCTACTTGGAGCCTTCTCCAGATCCAACAAAAACCTTGATGACATCAAGAAAGGTTGAGGGAACTGCTGCTTCCTGTTTCCGTGCCTTTGCAAGCTACCAGGATGCTGACAAGGACGACTCACTCCGCGAATCAAGAACACGACCGATCCACTCAAAACAGACTCAAAATTGGGCTTTTCATTATTAACAAAACTATTCTATCGTCCGGCCCGTCTTGGCCCAAAATGGTTCAAATCAATCATTACGGGAGCAAAATGAATACGACATTGATGGCCAAGACGGGTGAATGCAAACTTGTGACCACGGGTTTGTGCAATAAACGCTGATTGATGTACCTGTGCTGTGTCAGCCCTGTGGCATAGGTGGAACAGGTGTGACTGCGCCACAGAGCCCGGCTCAGACAAGCCCTATCACGGTACAATGAGATCATTGTGCAACATCCACATTCCTGCACAAGGCCCTTGGACTTTTACAGGCTGGAGGTAGCCATCTGTGAGTGTTGCTCCAGGTGAGGAGGCTTTGGATGAGATTTGTTGCATGAAAAGGATGTGTGCTCACCAGCTGCACGTCCCAGTAACACCCCCACCACACACACACCCGATGACACACTCGCGGGCCGAATGACACTACGTGTGTGTTAAACTTAGTGACTTTTGTTTTGCCATGTAGCTTTGTGCTGGACTTGGACTGGTCCTGACGTGACAAAGAGGAAACATTTAGGACTGGTTGTCATGTGACTTTCCCAGGCTGGGGCCTCCTCAAAGTGGATAGATGTTTCTTTTTCTAACTCAAGTTGAACTCAATTGTGATGTTTTCATAGCGTGTCAAATATTACAGTTCCTCTCTTCTTCCTGCATTTCATCAATGAAAATATCAGCCTGACGTGACGTAGTTGTTAACAGTGAGAATGCTAAAACGACGCTCAAAAAGTGGACTGCTTTTCAAACGGAATGGTTGTGTATTAGAAACAAAACTTGTCTCGTTTTACCCGCCTGGGCAAATGTGTGGCTGCAAAGAGTGCACCATAATGTCGAAACGTTTCACCAGAGGTAGATGCGATATGTAAAACATACAAATGATTTAGCCCGAGAGTCACGTGGGAAAAGGCAATGAATTAAGCATTTTAATATATCACAATACAGTAATCTTTTACGGTTTTTAATATTTGTATTCAATAATAAATCATGCTGTCAAAAATGTTCATAATCTTTTGCCTGAACGAAGCATTTTCAAGCAATAAAATGACGAAAGTAGAATACAAATGTAAAGCATTCAGAAGATGCATTCAAAGACGTAATAATCCCTAACACGAGCTACCGTTGCGGCCAAGCAAAAACTCAGCTCTGAACCCCCGGCATTACTTCCTGTCCTCCACCCATTCAGCTCCCCGAGCACATTTACTGCAACACACACAAATCTTATGTCTTATATGTTATTCATTCATTTTCTATACCGCTTATCCGCATTAGGGATGCTGGAGCCTATCCCAGCAGACTTTGGGCAGGAGGCAGGGTACACCCTGGACTGGTCGCCAGTCAATCGCAGCTAATATGTTATATTTTCTTTTAATACGATTGTAAAGGTGACTACTCCTTTCATGTCTATAAGGCTCTAAAAAACTATTTAGAAGGTCATGAACTACAAAAGTATTCCATTTCAAAATAAGGAATCCTACTTATCCCAGTCTGGTTTGGAACAAGTTAACAGTCATTAACAAGGGGATTAGTGTATTTGCGGGTGTCCGGGCGACCTGGTCTTTGGCGGCCAAATCTGGTTCTTGGAACATGGAATGTCACTTCTCTGGTGGGGAAGGAGCCCGAGCTTGTGGAAGAGGCGGAGACATTCCGACTAGATATAGTCGGACTCACCTCAACCCACAGTTTGGGCTCTGGAACCAAATTCCTTGAGAGGGGCTGCACCTTGTTCTACTCTGGAGTTGCTGGGGTGGGCTAGTTTATAGCCCCCAGGCTCGGTGCCTCTGTGCTGGACTCATCCCCTGTGAACGAGAGGGTTATTTCCCTACGCTTTTGGGCTGGTGAAAGGGTTCTGACTGTGGTTTGTGCGTATGCGCCGAACGGCAGTTCAGAGTACACAGCCTTCTTGGAGTCAGAGGGGTTCTGGAGAGCTGGTCACGCCATAGTTCTACTGGGAGACTGACAGTGTGACTTGGAGGGGCGTGGTTGGGAGGAACAGCCTCCCTGATCTCAACCCTTTTAGTGTGTTGTTGCTGGACTTCTGTGCGAACCACAGTTTCTCCATAACAAACACCATGATTGAACATAAGGATGTCCATAAGTACACTTGGCACCAGGACACCCTAGGTTGCAGGTCTATGATCAATTATGTGGTCAAATCATCAGACCTGCGTCCGCATGTTCTGGACACGCGGGTGAAGAGAGGGGCTGAGCTGTCAACTGACCACCACCTGGTGATGAGTTGGATTAGATGGCGGGGAAGGATGCCGGACAGACCTGGCAGACCCAAACGCGTAGTGAGGGTGTGCTGGGAACGTCTGGCAGAATCTCCCGTTCGTCGAGTCTTCAACTCTCATCTCCGGCAGAGCTTCGCCTGCATTTCGAGGGAGGACCGGGATATTGAGTCCGAATGGGCCGTATTCCGTGCCTCTATTGCTGAGGCAGCCAGTTGTGGTTGCGGCCGCAAGGTGGTCGGTGCCAGTCGTGGTGGCAAGCCCCGAACCCGATGGTGGACACCGGGGGTTAGGGCTGCTGTCAAGCTGAAAAAGGAGTCCTATCGAGCATGGATGGCTTGCGGGACTCCCGAAGCAGCTGACAGGTACCGGCAGGCCAAGCGGCACGCGGCTTCGGCGGTGGTCGAGGCAAAAACTCGGGTGTGGGAGGAGTTCGGTGAGGCTATGGAGCACGACTTTCGGTCGGCCTCGAAGAGGTTCTGGCAAACCGTCCGACACCTCAGAAAGGGGAAGCAGCCCCCAGTTCACACTGTTTACAGTGCGGACGGGGGCTTGCTGACCACGACTGTGGATATAGTTGGTCGGTGGAAGGAATACTTCGAGGCCCTTCTCAATCCCACTGACATGCCTTCCATAGAGGAAGCAGAGTCTGAGGATACGTACGTGGACAGTTCTATCACCGTGGCTGAGGTAATTGGGGTAGTTAAATCACTCCCCAGTGGCAAGGCTCCGGGGGTAGACGAGTTCCGCTCAGAATTTCTCAAGGCTCTGGATGTTGGAGGACTGTGTTGGTTGACACGCCTCTACAACATTGCATGGAAGTCAGGAACAGTACCTCTGGACTGGCAGACCGGGGTGGTGGTCCCCATTTTTAAAAAGGGTGACCGGAGGGTGTGTTCCAACTATAGGGGGATCACACTCCTCAGCCTTCCTGGGAAAGTCTACTCCAGGGTGCTGGAGAGAAGGGTACGACCGTTAGTCGAACCTCGGTTACAGGAGCTGCAATGTGGTTTTCGTCCCGGTCGCGGAACACTGGACCAGCTCTACACCCTTGCAAGGGTACTCGAGGGTATGTGGGAGTTTGCCCAACCAGTCTACATGTGCTTTGTAGACCTGGAAAAGGCATTCGACCGTGTCCCTCGTGGTGTCCTGTGGGGGGTGCTCCGGGAGTACGGGATTGATGGTCCGCTTCTACGTGCCATTCGGTCCTTGTACAATCGAAGCAGGAGCCTGGTTCGCATTGCCAGCAGTAAGTCGAGCTTGTTTCCGGTGAACGTTGGCCTCCGCCAAGGCTGCCCTTTGTCACCGATTCTGTTCATAATCTTCATGGACAGAATTTCTAGGCGCAGTCAAGGTGTTGAGGGAGTCCAGCTTGGTGACCTTAGGATCTCGTCTCTGCTATTTGCAGACGATGTGGTCCTTATGGCCTCATCAGGCTGTGACCTTCAGCGTTTACTGGAGCGGTTTGCAGCTGAGTGTGAAGCTTCTGGGATGAGACTCAGCACCTCCAAATCCGAGGCCATGGTTCTCAGTCGGAAACGGGTGGACTGTACCCTCCGGGTTGGGAGTGAGGTCTTGCCTCAGGTGGAGGAGTTCAAGTATCTCGGGTTCTTGTTCACGAGTGAGGGAAGGTTGGAGCGTGAGATCGACAGACGGATCGGTGCAGCATCTGCAGTAATGCGGTCGCTGTACCGGACCGTCGTGGTGAAGAGAGAGCTGAGCCGGAAGGCAAAGCTCTCTGTTTACCGATCGATCTACGTTCCCACCCTCACCTATGGTCATGAGTTATGGGTCATGACCGAAAGAATGAGATCGCGGATACAAGCGGCGGAAATGAGTTTCCTTCGTAGGGTGGCTGGACTCACCCTAAGAGATAGGGTGAGGAGCTCGGCCATCCGGGAGGAGCTCAGAGTAGAGCCGCTGCTCCTTCACATCGAGAGGAGCCAGTTGAGGTGGCTCGGGCATCTAGTCCGGATGCCTCCCGGGCGCCTCCCTGGTGAGGTGTTTCGGGCATGCCCAGTCGGGAGAAGGCCCCCGGGAAGACCTAGGACACGCTGGAGGGACTATGTCCCACAGCTGGCCTGGGAACGCCTTGGTGTCCTCCTGGTGGAGCTGGAAGAGGTCGCCAGAGACCGGGAAGTCTGGACTTTCCTTCTGCCCCCGCTACCCGGACCCGGATAAGCGTAAGAAAATGGAATGGAATGGCACTGATACATTTTTAAAACTATTTTCTTCCCATGCCTCCTTCGTATGATTCCAAATACACGTGTCATTAAATTCAAGTGGAGTCAATAAGTGTAAACGTTGTTTAACACAAATTGAAAAACAGGCAAAAAATGGCGATAAGGATGAAGACAAGATAGATTTTTCAGGAAGTTGGCCACACTGCATGTAACATCAAACACCTTTGATGGGTTAGAAGTATTTTCCAAAAAGCACCCCCAGTGTCTTGGCTTGGTTTGCACCACATCCATACATTATATTTATATACACTTTGTTCACAAACCCACCCCTACTTCTTGAGTAGTGAGGTGTGCTCAATTATTCCCACTGTGTGTGAGTAGTATTGGGCGTCTGGACCTGGTCCCTTCCAGCATCTTTACAATTGAACTAGCCTTGACTTGCTGTGCAGTGACATGTCTGCACGACGCTGACTGCTCGGCCGGGAGGATCTGCTCTGTCTGGATGCGAGTGGGTGTAGGGCTGGAGGCTGACTGCTGGGCTATGCTTGAAAGACTCTGGCATGTGCTGGTGCCTGCATTTTTCACCCTTGACTGGAAGCATATGCTGCCGCACAATCGAGACAGTGTTAGACAGGCTTGGCGTGAGGGACCCAAATGGCTTCCTCCACATCTGGCAGTGCTTGGCCCTTCTTGCAGGTGAGTCACGTCCCCTGGGAGGGTGGCTCCGCTACAGTCCTTTGCCCCTCAACGCCTGCGCATCTGGAAGTGTCTGGATCCGTCTCAGTCACATTTATCTATGCATGCTTTCGCGATTCCATCACCGTCCTGGTGGCACCATTTAGCAAGCCATGAACACAACTCATTTACATACTGTGTCTGTCATTTTTGGAAGTGGTTGGACGACCAGTAAACCTGTACTCCATGCGTTTATAGTCCTACACCTTATCTCGGCACTTGGATTGGATTCTTTGTCTTAACTGCATGGCCCTGTTGGCATTTTACAAACCATAACCAAATAACACACTCATGCATTAGCACAAACATATCGTACGTGCTGGACTGCAAATGCACAGAACCTTGACCGTAATGCAGATCTCAGTTCCTATCAGAGGAAAGATTGAATAATGCAAATGTCAGCTCAGAGCAGAGGAAGGAGATCTGAATTTTCAGGTGCAGAAAGAGACAATGCAAATCTTCACTCCAGAAGGAGATACTAATACGGAGGAGAAGTAATGCAAATTTCAATTCAGAGCAAAAGTAATGAGGCAGATCTTAGTTCCGAGAAGAAGAAAGGGATAATAAAGGAGTGGTCGGCTCAGAAGGAGATGCCAGAGTTACAGAAGATGTCAAACCAAAAGAAAGTTGAATCTCGGACATAAAGAGTAAAAACGGATTTTATGGACATTAAGACGACCTCCTAAACAAGGGAAGGCCCTCAAGGAGCAGAAAGAGGAGTGAGCGCCAGTTTGAGATACTTGTCAGCTTTCAAGAAAGACAATGAAGGAACATATTCTTCTCAGTTTCCCAAATCATAATCTGATTGCTTCTTCCTGAGGATGATTGAAAAGGAACAACGTTAGGAATAAAAGTAAGCATGGAAAAGAAAGGGAAGCCCCTAAACGGAATGCCACAAGCAGTCCTGGTAATTATGTCCTTAAGCTTGATGGCCGATAGGGTGTGTGTGTGTGTGTGTGATGGGTGCTGCATGTGGCGTTGATCACGACACAAACAGATGCTTGTTGGTGCAAACATGCAGGTGCGCATATTCTGATCGTTAAAGCGTCGGAAATGAACATCTTGCTCTAATTAATGCTGGACGGCCCAACAGAATTGTCACGCTGATGACACCCCCAGCCGAAGCGTACAGATGTGTGTCCCGGTGAAGCGTGGTGAGCTTCACGGCTAGCGAGGCACTGACTCCTTTGCAGTCTTTTCTGTTAATACAGGTTGCTCACGTAGAGCATGACAAGAGAATAGAATAGATCATTATTTACTTTGGTCATAAACATCTTTTACACGGAAAATGCACTTATGTGTCTTTCAGTGTATGAGCGTTCCAAAGCGAAAACAGAGGCAGGTATGAAGCACACCTCCAAAAAGCTGCAGCATGCTGTGCCCGGGTAGCAACAGCTACTTGATAGTCCTGTTGCATTCATTTCACGTAGCAACACAGAAACTCACACCACATCTAACCCTGGCTGTTCCAAACTCAAAGACAAAAACGAGTGGTAGCATGTTGGCCACACAGTCAGGAGATCCGGGAAATCGGGGTTCTGTGTGGAGTTTGCATGGGTGACTTTTCTCCCACATTCCAAAAACATGCATGTCAGCTCAACTGGCGTTTGTTTTATCCATTTTTTTGTCTGCCCTGCGATTGGCTGGCAACCAGTCTGGGGAAAGTCAGCTGGGGTAGGCTCCAGCATACCCCCAATGACCCTAATGCGGATAAGCGGCATAGAAAAGGGATGGATGGGTATTTGATATCCAATATGTTGTGTTACTAGTGGCCTGAGGCGCTGGTGGGGGTTAGCACACCTTTTCTACCAGTCTTGGAATAACAATAATAATTGGAATATTCATGGCAAATCCAAGGCTATCTGAGCAGAGAATCACTGCCAGCCAAACTACATACCGTTCTTTTCAGATGTTAAATCAAACGCTCAATGAACTGCTTTGTCAACAAGTGAGGGCAAATCTGTCCAGTCCAGCAATCTCTTGTTTACCGCGGTTGCTTGGTGGCAGGCCCGACCCCGATAAGCGCATTACTAATTTATAAAGAGAATATTTCTGTAGTTACAACATCAACCACATCCTCGCTCTCACCACCGACACCGGGGTTCCGCAGGGATGTGTGTTGAGCCCATTGCTGTACACTTTTCCCACTAAAGACTGCCTGCGCATTTCACCCACCACAGCATATCTGAAATACTCAGAAGATACAGCCATTCTCCCACTTCTCTCCTCAACCAATCCACCCTGGACGATCACAACACAGTCATACATTCACCAGGTGGTGCTTGGGCAACCATCTCCAAATTCACCCCAGTGTCCCGCCATCGCGACACCCAAACAGACGAGACAGTAAGATACCTGGACAATAAACTCACCTTTGATCAGAACACCACCGACAAGAAAGACTACATGTTGCACCCCACCTTCTGTTGTTACTCCACCATTACTCTACTTGTTACCTTGCTATACTTTCTGTCACCAACTGGGCCAAGCTCACTGGCGTCACAAACACAGCAGCCAAGATCACGGGTCTCCCCGCATCCTCACGGAACAAAGCAACAGGTCCATCTTTTGCAAAGCAAGCAATGTTCACCAATACCTCATCCAACTGCCTTCGGGGCGAAGATACAGAAGAATGAAGTTCCAGAGGGCCCGACGGCAGCCATAGCAGGTCTGTCCCGTGCTGTCATAGGATACAGTATGTGTCCGTTTGTATCTGTAATGTACGGTAGCGTAGAAAACAAGCTTTGCACTACCAAATATTCCCCAAATATTGTACACAGATGCTGCAAAAAACCAAGCCCATCTTATTTCACGTCTCAGAAAGATATTCAACTTATCTTGTTTCAAGCCAGAGAATAGAATTCTTACAGTTCAAATACTTTGCTTGTGACTTGCAGGGAAAAAAAATCAGGTGTAAGTTGAATGTTCTCATTCCAAGGTGAGAATTGGGCTTTGTTGTTGTCAC
This sequence comes from Oostethus manadensis, assembly GCA_024372805.1. Taxonomy (NCBI): domain Eukaryota; kingdom Metazoa; phylum Chordata; class Actinopteri; order Syngnathiformes; family Syngnathidae; genus Oostethus; species Oostethus manadensis. The sequence goes on from QODF01000256.1 coordinate 682,262, forward strand.
AACAGAATTGTCACTGTTGGCATTTTTATGCCCATATTGTCCGTCGGCCGCCATCCCTGTTTCGGACGGGGATGCAGAGAACGTGTTTGTACAAACCATTGCAGTTTCCCGGTTGAAAGAAAGCTTTAGGAAAGAACATAAGAGGTGGTGTAAACTTGCGAGCACAAACGGGAGGCTTTGTTGACGAAGGAGGTTATGTGTGGTTTTCAGTTTGATGACGCTCCCCTCTGAAGTGCAAATGATCGCCTGAGAGCACACCGCGTGTTTGCAACGTCCCCGCATCGATCAGCCCAGACTTGTTGGAAGCTTAGAGTCTACCTAGCTCTCTTGGACGCCTCACCCAGGCCACCTTGGATGAACACCATCATGGTACTTTTGACTGGAATTGTAAGTTGGAACCATGTTCTAGTCTAGTTTCAGAACACAGTACACCATGCTTCTCCTTCGGGGCCTGCGTAGCACTTTTGACATGCGGTACACAAACAGTCGCAGTACTATGTCGAAGTTTGTGCCTCAAAAATGACAAAGAACACAACGGAGCCTGACAGGCCACAAAACAACATTCAGGAGTCCCAAAGTGGCGCTGAGCTCTCCGTGTCAAGACTGCATCGCCACAAGACCCGACACATCCCTGATCATCACTCAGACAGAACACATCCGTGAACTCCTTGGAAAGATTTGGCAGCGTGGAGGTGAACTGAATTCTTTCCTTTCTGCATCCGTGCTGTCAACTACAAGAAAAACTTATTTATCAAACAGTCTCAAAGCCCTTCTGCTGGCAACACTGGCCCACTACCCTCGATATTCCGTCCATCCCAGCGCCAGCCAGTTTGCACATACGCAGTCATGTTATCAGTACGGGGCCGCACGGTGGATGAGTGGTTAGCACATTGGCCACACAGTCAGGAGATCTGGAAGACCTGGGTTCAAATCTCCATTGGGCATCTCTGTGTGGAGTTTGCATGTTCTCCCCGTGTGTGTGTGGGTTTTCTCCGGGTACTCCGCTTTCCTCCCACATTCCCAAAACATGCATGTTAGCTTCATTGGCCGCTCTAAATTGTCCATTAGAATGTGAATGTTTGTTTGTCTATATGTGCCCTGCGATTGGCTGGCGACCGGTCCAGGGTGTACCCCGCCTCCCGCCCAAAGCCAGCTGGGATAGGTTCCAGCATCCCCGCCACCCTAATGAGGATAAGCGGCATAGAAGATGGATGGATGAAGTTATCAGTACAGCAATCCCTCGCTTATGGCGGCCGTGACAAGTGACTTTCCGCAAAGTCGTAAAAGAAACATCCCAGTCTGCACGAGCTTCATTGGCCGACTGTGCTCACGCAAATTTCTCTCCAGTTAAATGTCGTCATAGTTAGGGCGTGGGAAAGCTGTTAACGAGCTTCCAAATAGGTTCCTAATGGGCTTGTCCATTACAACGTCATATCCGCTGATGTTGTTTCCCCCTACAATGAAAACTTTCCCTTTTCCCTCCAAAGGGGCAACATTGCTGAATTGGCCGCCGCCTGTAGGGAACGCTTCACACCAGGAGATGGCGCACAGTCTTAGGGGGCGTGTTCCTATGCAAAGTTTAGGCGTTTATAGACTTTGAACCCGTGTTGGTGCTCGCCATAACAGCGTTGTCAAAACACAGCTAAGGGTGAGGCGGGGGCAGCGCGTAGACACCGATACGTGGACCCCGCATGGATTGCTGGGCCGTAGGGCAAAGGCGCCGCCATAACGGAGATGACATGTCGGAGTGGAGAAAATGCTCATTCTGGTGCTATGTGGAAGCGTATGATCCAAATCCCGGGGAAATCCCGGGGAAAAGACCTAACATGTACCTGTGATAGTATTTGCCTTCATGACATTGTTTTGAGAGCATCGTTTGCAGACATTGCGGAAAACACGGCATTCCCGCGCACAAGTCATTCATTGGGCTAGTGGGGGGATGCAGAAAGAGCGGCAGGCAGTTTCTGTTGCGCAACGTTTACAGCCATGCAGAGGAGCTAATTGCTCGTGCTGCAACCGTTAGCTTCACGACACACTTGGGTTCATTCTCCGACACGTGCTGGTATCGGAACGCGGGAGTTGGACAGTATGACGTGTCAGATATCAGCAGAAAAGCCATCCATGGTGTTTAAACATTATTATTGTGCCCCTATTACTAAATGCAGTAGACATTCATCCTTTTTCTATACCGCTTATCCTCATTAGGGTCGCGGGGATGCTGGAGCCTATCCCAGCAGACTTTGGGCGGCAGGTGGGTACACCCTGGACCGGTCGCCAGCCAATCGCAGGGCACATATAGACAAACAATGTAGAGTGGCCAATGAAGCTAACATGCATGTTTTTGGAATGTGGGAGGAAAGCGGAGTACCCGGAGAAAACCCACACACACATGAGGAGAACATGCAAACTCCACACAGAGATGGCCGACGGAGATTTGAACCCAGGTCTTCCAGACCTCCTGACTGTGTGGCCAATGTGCTAACCACTCATCCACCGTGCGGCCCTGCAGTAGACATAATCAAAGAAAACGAAGAGATAAATACGACTCTTGCTTATGTTCTCTCAGGAAGCTGAGTGGCAGACAGGAAGTGACGTCAGGGATTCAGGGTTGAGTTTTAGCAATTCTAGATTCCGAGACAAAGCACCGGCTCAGGTATTTCTATCAGCAGCCCGTCTGGCCTCAAGGGCTTGGAAGTCGCACGGAAGACGATCGTTATCGAGTGCCTCGTTGCTGCAGCCCACAAGTGCAGCCAAGTCCTCCTAGCAGGAAAGGAACTAAATAAAGCAACAAAAAGCTTTACCAAACAAGATGATGCGTTTATTTGGATCTATGTTCTTATACTTCATGCCAATTAGCAGAGCCAGACACGGCGTTGTGTGTGGAATTGCAAAAAGAAAAAAGCATTCAGATAAAAGGAGTTCAACTTTGCTTCGTATCGAGCTGTCTGAGAAGGTCAGTGACCCGCTAAATATGATCCAAGGTAGGAGGTGGGGTGTGCACCTTTAGGAGTTATGGACGTTAAGTGTGTTTGTTTTCAGCAGAAGTTGTGAAGGAGGGGAAAGTCCAGCGGTGGTTAATCAGAGTGTTTAGGTCCGAGGTCGTGAGGTTGCCAACAGGGACCCTGTGCTGAACGCTGCGAAGCAGATAGATACAGGTCCACCACTGAGTTTTTGCTTCACCTAATTACAAAAACCACTATGAAAACACGTACAAACCTTGTATTCTTCTCATCTGTTCCAACTTTCCCCCGCGTGTGTCCTCATGCTGTGCTCAAGTCGCAATGGGAGGTCAGAGGAGCAAGCTTTCCACATGTGGTGACTTTCACTTCTTCTTTCCAGCATCCTGACTGCTCCCGAGCCGTGAAAATAGCTCCCCCGCTGCAACTTCAGCGCCGTTGTCGTGCTCTGTGCCTTATTTTCACATAAGGATGCACGTGACAACAAAACAAGTCTTTAGAAGTATGCTGACACGGGACAGCGCAGAATAACACACACAAGCGGTGATTATATTTGCCCTTCTCCTGTTATGGTTATTATATTGGGTTGTAGGAGTGTGAAGGTGACTGCAGGGCTGCTATTTCCTGTCTACGGGGCTCTACATTGTTACAAACCGTACTTAGAAAGTCCTAAACAGGTTTTCTATGCTCTACAAGAGCATATATGTAATATTATATAAATATCATATTTCTACATAGGGAATCCTACTTCGCAGAAGGCCGGCTGAGGTACCAGAACTACCGTAAACGGACATCCCATGAAGAAGTACTGCGACTGAATATGTGGCAGCGGGTTCCACAAAAAAAAACCCAACGGACCGGAAGGAACACCAATCAGGGAACAAGCTGAGAAAGGGATGGTCCGGCGTCCTTCCACTCTACTCCCGAGCACCAGTAAGAGCACCAGTAAGAGCACCAGCAAGAGGGAGGCAACAATCACAAAATACAACAGGAAGTGGCCAACGTCAGCGTGGTTTTTGAAACCGATGGTGTCAATTGATATCAATCGCTGACCGGACAGCATGACTATTGCACCGGTGTGCCTGAGTCTGGCTCCAATAAAAGGCTGCCCGGAAGGCACAATTAGATCACACAACACAACCATGTGGCACCAGTTGAGGGCGCATGCACCGGGCATGCCGACTGCGGCAATGCATGCGCTTCATCATCATCATGGGGAGCTCCACGTGACCGTCGTTATTTTGCTAATCTCGGGTTAGCATCTTATTGAATGTGCAGGAGCATTTTTTGCCAAGATGCTCCTCCTGTAATGCGATGCTTCTCAACTATTTGTTGTCATGCCCACCCCACGGGACAGAAATGTTTCCGGGCCCGTCCCGTATTGAAATATTATTATCTGTTTTATTCAACTGTACCGTACAGACTTAAAACTGAAAGCATGAAAATGCAACACAATGGAGAGCAGTGAAGCACACAAGCGTATTCGAGAGACAAACTGCACGTTGAGTACAACAAATGTGTACATGTTGGCAGGTCTGCATAGAGACAGTTCAAAAAATAAAGACCATATTCAGTAGTTTGACTTAATATATAAAAAGATGATCAACTACAATTAGGGGAGAACGTTTCTGAGTACTGTACGTGGCCCTGCTGGGTGGAGAAGGTCTGCACCCCCCCTGGTCTCCATGACGGATCCTGCAATGCGGCAGGTTTTCATGTGTGGCCAAAAAGGGCTCCAGGCTGGTGGTGAATGTGTCTCAGTGTCCCCCGTCCCCCTGCTGAGAGATTCCAGAGGCTCCTCTTTTGGCCTCTCGGGGCTCTTGGGTCACTCGTTTGTCATCATGACCTTTGACTCTTGTTGGCCAGGAATGTCGGAGTTGTTTACCTTGGCTGAGACTGATGGTGTCCAGGTGGCTCCTTTTCCATCTTTTTCTCCTTTCAAGAGTCTTACCTCTCCCGTGGTCAATACTGCACTGATGGAGGTAATACTAATACTAATCGAGTACTACCCGAAAACACCGTATATCCTCATTGAAGTCAAAGTTGTGTGATGTTGTCTACAAACGTCTCATGTTAAATCTAGTTTCGTGGAATGTGTGGTTTTCATGTTCTTTTCTTGCTGGGAAAGAATAAACATGTGTTTTGTGTGAACATTCTGGAGGGCATCATAGCTGGGTGGCACAGCTGACTTCCCGTTCCGGTGGCCAACCTGTACTACCAGGACGGCCTGCGAGACTTGAAAAGCCCAAAAGACAGGAAAATATCAAACGTAGAAGTCTGGAGGATGGCCTGGAGGATCCACTGCAGGGAATAACAAATCATCCAATCTATCCTTCTACCTCTTGGACCTTCCCAGTGGCTCCTTCCAGGTTTTCACCTACTGGAAACTCTTGCAAGGTTTCCTATGCTCCAGTCTTTGAGACCCCCCTGCCCCTTTCTAAAGAGCCCATCAAACAGGGCAGTACTACAAACAGTAAGTCCAAAGAGAGCAAGGGCCAGGTGTTGCCTACGCAAGGAATGAGTGTCTAATGCAGCCATTACCAGGGGTGGAGGAGGGGAGGCGGATTATCATAAAAGCCTCTCCCCTCCCTCTAATGTGGACATGTCTGATCAATACCAGACTCCTGGGAGGGCTTGGAGTACTGGATGCTTGGATGGAAGAAACAAGCGGAGAAATGCTACACAGCACAGCTATACAGGGAAATAAGTATTTGATCCCATGCTGATTTGTTCAAGATGTGAACGGTACATTGTTTAGCCGGGTTTATTTCATAAACTCGGGGCCTTAACCAGAACTGTGTTTGTGGTCTTTCATTACCTCACTATGTTCCACTTGACAGCTGTAATCTCTGAGCTAGCTTTTTGTATCCTTGCCCCAAACCATGACGTTGAACAATCTTTGTTTTCAGGTCATTTGACAGTTTTGTTTTGAGGCTCCCATGTTGCCACACTTCAGAGAAGATGCAAAGAGGAGAACAACTTGCAACTGGCCACCTCACATACCCTTTCTCATGACTGGCATGACTTGTGTGTGTAGGTCAAGGGTCAATGAGCTTACCAAGCAAATTTGTGTTCCACTAATTGGTGCTTGAGCTATTCAACTCAATAAAACAACAAATGTCTTGACTGACAAACTGTCCAGGGCGTACCCCGCCTCCTGCCCGAAGTCATCTAGGATAGGCTCCAGCATAGCCGCGGTGAGGGCAAGTGGCATAGAAAATGGATGGAAGGGTGCCCAAATGTATGCACCCGCCTAATTGTGTTCAAAGAATTATTGCACACTTTCTGTACATCCTAAAAACTTCATTTGACTTCTCAAATGTGACCGTGTTTGTCTGCTCTATGATACATTTCCCTGAAATTGCTGATCCAAACAAAAACACAACAAACAAACATAAAGGAACATCTTGAAAATGATCAGGGGTGCCCAAACCTTTTCATACCACTGTGAGTTAATTTCTGCAAAGATGATCTAATAATGAATACTTTTGTAGTTAAAACATATAAAACACATTTGCAACCTTCTAAATAGGTCATTATTTAACATTATTAGAGCTCTCTAGACATGAAATAACACCTCTATAGTCACCTTTACACTCCTGTTAGCCGATATAGTGTAGTAGACATAATGGGGAAAAAGTACGACTCACATAATTTAGACTCACACGTTTGCATTGCAGTTCCTTAATGTTGTTTTTGAATTGTGCTTTCTGTGTAGTACTTCCTGTGGTGGCTACTGCATCATCAATGTGACATTACGGGCACCAACTGACCAGTTAAGCGGAGTACGTTGTCTTTGAATGCGTCTTCTGACCTTATGTTTGTATTTGACTGCATCGGGCCATTTTTAGCTAAAAAAAACAATGTACAATGTGCTTCAATGTGCACATTATTTGACTAATAATAGGCCATTTTCAACCACAAAAGTGTGCGGTTCATTGGTATCTTTTGGAAAAAGCACGAGAGGGAAGCTGCTAAATTTGAAGCGCAGCGTGGCGAAGGACGACCGACGTTGCCCTCAAACTGTGAGGTCGTGTAATGCAAGGTGCTTCTTTCACTGGGATGCCACTGCGTGCATTTCACGCGGTTTTGCAAAATAAGACACACGCTACCTTGTGCAATTCAAGCTATAGAAGTATATTTTCATAAATATTACAACAAAAGTACAAGAAAAATACATAATAGTAGAGCTGTCAGAAATTATATACTACAGAATAATGTATATAACAATATATACATAATCCTGTCTGTCTTTATTCCTGCTCAAATGCTCCACAAGGGCTTGTTTCAGACATAGTTGCAACTGCCGATTAATCGTGATTAATTCCTTTGTAGATGTTTCCCTATAGAAAACGTGCATGTCTCCCAAGTTGTTTTTATGTAGCGAATGAGAATGATGAATGATGTGCAGAACGGCAGCGGCCTTTTTCCTGTGTGAGCATAGCATTAATATTAGTATTGCTCTTATATCAATACAGAGAAAATATGCTCATATTAAGCACAAAAATCCTGCGCTCCTCTTAACACTTGAAGTGCACTCAGCGGCTATTTCTACTTTGGCTAATGCTGTCGTATATCAGACCAGCCTCTATGAAAGCCTCCCACACAGCAGCAGAGCTGACCTCCTCTCGTGTTACACGGTGCTCTCCTTGGCCGCCATCGCGCACGAGCTGTGCACGGCGCACGGCAGAGTCTCCGCTCCTGCGTGCCGCCGCTCATAACAATATTACCCTCACAGTATTCTTACGGTATCTCGCTGGTGTCACTCACTCACTCAAGTGAGTTGGGTGCTCGATTCACTCGGGTCACGTGCGCGCAAAGTGCACGTGCATGCACGTGCCTGCAAGATGCAGACACGGGTCTGTAACACCGAAGCCCTTGTTGAGCACCTGTGAGCCAGTAAAACTCCAGTCTCTGCCAACTCAGAAGTTAGCAAGTCAGGTGCACGGGTACCCGATAATCGGTGAAAGTCGAGTCCGCTGAGTACCCGCGAGTCAGTGAAGGCCGAGTCTGCCTCCCGACAGTCTACTGAAACTCAGTCTTTGTTCAGCCAGAGAAATCACAGTCTTCGTCAAGTACCGTGAGCCGGTGAAACTCGAGTCTTCGTCGAGCACCCGTGAGCCGGTGAAACTCGAGTCTTTGGCGAGCACCCGTGAGTCAGGGAAATTTGAGTCTTTGTCGAGCACCCGCGAGTCCAGGAAACTCGAGTCTTTGTTCAGCCAGAGAAATCACAGTCTTTGTCAAGTACCGTGAGTCGGTGAAACTCGAGTCTTTGGCGAGCACCCGTGAGTCAGGGAAATTTGAGTCTTTGTCGAGCACCCGCGAGTCCAGGAAACTCGAGTCTTCGTCGAGCGCCTATGAGTCAGTGAAACTTGAGTCTTCGTCGAGTACTTACAACTTAGGGAAACTCTTTTTCAACCTGTGAGTAAGTAAAACCAAAGCTTTTGTAGAGGACCTCATCGGGTACCTCTGGGTCTTTGTCGAGCACCCGCGAGTCGGTGATACCCGAGTCGTCGTTGAGTAACTAAAACGACTAATGAGTTGCTAACGAGTAGCCATGAGTTAGGGAAACTCGGTCTCCGTAAACCTGCGAGTCAGTATAACCAGAGCACCCGTCGAGTACCCGTTGGTCTTTGAATGACGAGTTTGTTGAGTATTTGTTGAGTTAGGGAAACTTTATTTCTGTTCACCGAGAATCAGTGACACGTGAGTCGATGAAACTGGGATGTGAGCCAATCTGGTGTTTGTGGAGTCTGTAGGACGAGGGAGAAGAGAGGAGACTTGCGAGGCAAGGAGCAGCTTCTTCTACTACATTTAAGGAAGCACCACGAAGTGAGTGGTGAGCAGGGAGACATTGTAGACGTTCATGGCTTTAGTAGGGATGTAGGCCATATTGAGACATGCAGTCTGGATTTAAACCTTCCTTCTTCAATGGCAATTGACGAGAGAAGGGGAGGGTTCTGGAGGTGAATCTAATCTAATAGTCACTTTCATCGCATGTGTTGATCTTTCAGTGACAGTTTTTATGAGTGAAAAGACCTTGCGGGGTTGGGCTCAGACTTTTCAAGCAACAGAGAGGTAACAGATTCCCTTCTTTTCCTTTTTTACTGTCCACTAATGTGAAGAAAGGCAGGCCGACACATGGACCGTGCAAGTGGCGTGCACACGCGCACACACACACACACACGCACACGCACGCACACACGCACACACGCACACGCGCACACACACGCACACGCGCACACACACGCGCACACACACACACACACGCATGCACGCACGCACACACACGCACGCACACACACACGCACACACACGCACACAGCTTTCGCAGTAGCGCTTGTGCAGGTTTTACTTGCAAAGGAGTAGTTGAATAATACACAGTTATTAAAGATCATCTATTAGATGTTTATCTATATTCCCTTTTATCTATACCATATGGATCTATTAGTAAACATTGTCAGTTTTACTTTTGTACATACTATTTATTCCTTTTCTTCTTGAAAGTGTTTTTGCTCTTATATCTGTTACTTAGCACACAGTTTTTTCAGTCAACCTATTCCTTTTTAATTCCATGCGTCCATCTTCTATGCCGCTTATCTCGTTAGGGACGGGGGATGCTGGAGCCTATCCCAGCTGACTTTGGGCAAACACTCCGGACTGGTCGCCAGCCAATCGCAGGGCAGACAAACAAACACTCACACTCTAATGGACAATTTAGAGCGGCCAATGAAGCTAACATGCATGTTTTGGGAATGTGGGAGGAGAAAACCCACACACGCACGCACGGGGAGAACATGCAAACTCCACACAGAGATGCCCGACGGAGATTCCAACCCTCAACCTCCTGACTGTGAGGCCAATGTGCTACCCACTCATCCACCGTGCGACCAGTAATATATTTAAAAAACCCAAATAAAACATAATAAAAATGTTTTAATTACAAATATTTTATTTTTAAAAGTTTTTTAAATTTCATTCATTCATTTTCCATACCGCTCATCCTCATTAGGGTCGTGGGTATGCTGGAGCCTATCCCAGCAGACTTTGGGCGAGAGGCGGGGTCCACCCTGGACTGGTGGCCAGTCAATCGCAGTTTTTTAAAATGACAAAAAAATTATTTCTTTATGAAATGTATTTTTCCATGTTTTAGGAGTTTTTCTTGTCAGTAAAATATAAGAAACAGGTGAACGAAGCAAGTAATAGAAATAATAGAAACAAGAAAGGAAATAAATATTGTTTATTTAAAATTGTATTGATATAAAATGAATTGAACATTTACTAAAAAAACATGAGTTTATTCATTCATAAAACATATGTATCATATTTTTATAAGGTTGGGTGGAGATGCAGGACCTGTGCAGATGTTCCTCGTCACCCTTCATTCTCACCGGTGGTGTCTGAAAACCAGTCAGTATCCGTTGTGGCCCCCATTGGCCTGAAATACCGTATAGGAGCGTCCCAAACATGCTGGATATCTTGAAAATGTCCTCAATACCGTAAATCTGTCCATACCACACTAGAACTCCACCGCCACCTTGGGCCGCTCCATCCACAGCACAGCATTTTACTGTATCGATGGCATTTTGGATGCAGCGAGATACGCCCATCGTTGTGTCATTCCCCCACAAGCATCGCGTCTACTGCACGGCCCCATGGGAAGAGATTCCTCGATGCACCTCGTCGCACGGAGGAACCTTTGGCGGCGTTTTGCCGGTACCTGCCGTAGCTGCTCATTGAATTGCTAACACCGAGCCCATTTTCAAGTAGAAACATCCACGCAAAAGATAACGCTATTAAATATGAAGCTTCCCGGGTCATCGTGTGGGTAACGATACTTGGTCTGTGTTATGATTGCATTTATCAGCAAACTAAATCACCGAGTAATCGGGAAAACAATCCAAGTAAAAATGGGATCATTACAAGCACGGAATCCAGAAAAGGCTGTGACATTCTTCCAAGTGCTTCCTAAAGATCATTACGGCCACAAATCAAAGGATCCGGTCGGGGAAAGTAACGATATGGTTAGGTTTCCCTGCAGAGATGTTCTAGGCTTTGTGTGTGAAGGAGCCCATAATGTCTTTTCCAAAGCTCTTCGTGTGTCCAATAACGCGGGCCCTTTATCTGCGCCCTGCAGGAAGGTTAATGACAGACCAGTAAGTGGCAGCGTGACCTGTTCTGCTGCACATGGACTTTATTTGCTGCGGTTTTAGCTGCAACTTCCACGCTTTGGCCCAGGGGCACGAATACGACTGCGGTGTTCCGACAAAGCAGCGCGCTCCTAATCCAGGCCAGGTCTGGGGCTGTGTTTGGTATGCATCCCTTAGGTATGGAATAAATACAAGGCTGGTAAGCAGATCTGCTTGCCTGGACAACCGTGGGAGACCGGAGGGCTTTCCGACCTTGCGTTACACGCCTCGACGAGATGTCTCTTATCCATGTGCGGAACCTTATAACGTTTTGGACGCTTCCTCAATGAGAGCAGCTTTGATCTCTGGTGGAAAGTCATGCACTTTTTTAACGACCAAGTTCGAGTGCTATTAGTTGCATTTTTATCAGTTACTCTGGATGCTTGGCACATTTGGGAATGTGGAGCAGGGGGGGGGGGTTGCCTGAAGGATGGGGGAAGGAGCTCTGGAAGCTTCACTCATCCTGAAAAAATGGAGACTCCGAATGAAAGACTAAATGGAGTAGGAAATAAAGAGAACCCTGCTGGTTTCATGGCTGACAAACATATTGTTACTTGTGCCTCGCCTCTCACCCGAAGTCAGCTGGGATAGGCTCCAGCGTACCCCAATGACCCTAATGAGGATAAGCGGCAAAGTAGATGGATGGGAGGGGATGTTATTTTTGTACTTTGCCGTGACCTTTTAAGTTCAATTGGATTTCTCGTCTTCCTGACGCTGGCACCTATCTTTGGCCCCATGGTGGGTTATTTCAGTTACATTAAAACAAGCACGGGATACCAACGGTTAGTTTGTTACGCGCAGGGCTTGCCCCTGTGATAACGGAAAGGGAATAGAAAAACCGGGGAAACATTTTGGCACTTTTTTGGCACTAACAGAGTCACGTGAAAATCGGGGCTTTCAGTACAAAACCCGACTGTGTTTTTACGCTCAACTAAAAGAGCCTACAATGACATGCTCAAATCTGTCTTCCGGTGTTTAAATACGTGAGTATAACAAATGAAATGAAATTGATTTGATAAAATTGTACAAATATAACACATATTTCAATGTAATAATTATAGATGTAAAAGTATAAAGTAAAATAAGTACTGTATAGATATACATCATTTCTGGTGTATAAGCGGCTACTTTTTGAAAAGCGTTGAACCCGGCAGGTTATACTGCAGGGCGGCTAATTTACGGCCAAGTTGTGGCATCTACTTTACTTCAGAACTTCGATGTCACTCACCAGTAAGCTCTTTCTTTGGCAGGAGCCAATCACAAGCAACAAGCTCGCCAACCCATCGGAAGTGGCAGGAGGTCATTACTCAACATTACCGTCTGCCTTACGGTGTCATCTTGCAAATAATGCTAAAATCATTATACAGCAACTTAGCACTTAAAGCTCAATACCTAAACACATGTTGCTAATTGTCTTGTATGTTCTTCACTAAGCTCCTGAGTGATGATTGAAGTGTTCTTTGTAAGATGACACTGTGATATTGAGTAATGACCAATGGGTTGATTGTTGATTGTGCTCATTGGGAGATTTTTCACAGCTCATGGTTGGTTCTTGTCAAGTAATGAGCTTCCTGGTCCTGATGGACTCATGCATTCCACAATGTGCCATTTTAAGTGCGGCTTATATACGTACAAATCAGATTTTCTCTTTAAATGCACCGGCTGCAGCTTAAACACCAAAATGATGGTAATATACCCACAAGAATGTTATAACTATTAGGGCAGTCAAAAGTAGCGCATCAACGGCGGTAACAAATATATTCATTCAAGTACGTTACATCTTCTGAGCTCGATGCTCAGAAGACAGTGGAGATGATCGTGGACTTCAGGAAAGTCAACTCTAGTACCTTTGTCAGCACGTCAGAACCATGTCTCCATTTGGGTCTAAATCAGTGCTCGCCGAGCTTCCTGAGCCAAGATGCCTGGTCTTGGCAGTCATTCGGTGTTGGGGCGAGCGGGCCGAGGAGAGAGAGGGCCTGGGTAATGCGTTACAATGTCCAGCGTCGGCGTCTACGGACTTATATTTGTGCCGCCGTTTTGAGGTAACAAAAGTAGAATTTTGGCATATTCGCTGCGCTTTGTCCCTCTTTCTTCTCTTCCATCACGGACAACCAGCAGCATCCCATGCCCAGCATCATCTCCCAACAGACGAGCACTTACAGTGGCAGATTACTATCACTGTCCTGCTCCAATGAAAGACTGAGCAGATCATTCCTCCCCCGCGCCATGCGGCTTTTCAAGCAGAGGGGGAGCGATGAAAACACACACGGGACCGGACTTTCCACCTAATTCTGTATTCTAATACTAAGTATTATATTTATTATTACTATGTAATATTGCACCGGGAATTGGATGTGAACAACATTGACTGTGTTTGTATTTAATGTTTTTATTTTTCTCTTCTCATCTCTACTGTCTTGCGTTGGTTGTTTGATGTTGGGATTAAGTGATTACCTTATTATTGGAGAGCTGCTTGAAACGCCAGCTTCTCTTGGAGACGAATAAAGGATCTATGAATAAAGGATCTTTGAATAAAGGATCTATTAATAAAGGATCTATTAATAAGGGATCTATTAATAAAGGATCTATTAATAAAGGATCCATGAATAAAGGATCTATGAATAAAGGATCTATTAATAAGGGTTCTATTAATAAAGGATCTTTGAATAAAGGATCTTTGAATAAAGGATCTATCCAACTCATGATTGGTGTTACTGGTACCGGGTTTTGGTTACTGGGATCTCTGCTGGAGCTTGCGAGTTGCGTGCTGGAGGGCGGTGAGGCGTAGGGCCGTGTCCGGTGGCCAAAAAGCCTCCTGACGCCGATGTACTGATCCATTTTCCCGATCGACTGCCTGGTGACGCCTGGGCTAGACGGAGCAAAGGCCAGGTAAGAACAGGAAGTGGATATTCTCAGTAACGCTACTTTCACTGGCAAAGTACAAGTCCCAGACAATAAGCTCACATGAGATCTTTGCTATGTGATCCCGTCTTTGCGCACAAAATACAGTAAGCCTAATTTCATATTTCACACAGAGCTAATTAATCCTCGTTCATTCGAAAAGTGTCCTTCATTTCACCTCAAATTGTAGTCATTTGGCAGACTTATGAAATGAAAACTATATCGTTGATTAAATGCGGGATCGGGGCTGATGTTGGTGTAGTAGTAATGCTGCTGCTCCGCCATAACAATAACAGCAATAACAATAACGATAATGATGATGGTGCCCTGCGATGGACTGGCGACCGGTCCAGGGTGTACCCGCCCAAAGTCTGCTGGGATAGGCTCCGGCATCCCGCCACCCTAGTGAGGATAAGCGGCGTAGAAAATGGATGAATGATGATGATGATGGAGCTAACGATGCTATAACACGTAGACATGAATGTCGTACTTTCTGTTGCACCTTTTCGTAAGGAGATCAGACAAAAGGCGGCGGGCAGGCGGGCGGGCGGGCGGGCGGGCGAGCAGGCGGCGGGCGAGCCGTGCAATGAAATGATACATAAAGTGGAAAATGGGACTTCCATCGGTGACACACCCCAAACAAGCCCCGCCCGCCCTTGAAGCCACCAGAGCGGCAGACGTAGACCAAGTGCCTGTTGGTACTCGTCCTGCTAACATCAGCCACGGCAAAGTCCTCCCAGCTTTGTTGTCTGTGAGCAGCAGACGTGAGAAGCACACGGAAGACGTGACTTCAACTCCGCTGTATCCTCCTTTTTTATTTCTTTCTTCCCAAGGCCTTCCACCGGTTCCCCGGGGAGTACTGTGGGGAGAGCTCCGGGAATGTGGGGTATCGGACCGCCTAATCCAGGCGGTTCCTTCCCTGTATGACCCGTGTCAGAGTTCGGTCCGCATTGCCGGCAATAAGTCGGACCCGTTTCCTCCAGGGCTGCCCTTTGTCACCGATTCTGTTCACTCCTTTCGTGGACAGAATTTCTAGGCGCAGCCCGGCCCGGGAGGGGATTGGGTCTCTGCTTTTTGCAGATGATGTGGTCCTGCTGGTTTCATCGAGCCGTGACCTTCACCTCTCACTGGATCGGTTCGCAGCTGAGAGTGAAGCGGCCGGGATGAGGATCGGCACCTCCAAGTCCGAGTCCATGGTTCTCGGCCGGGAAAGGGTGGAGTGCCATCTCCGGGTCGGAGTGGAGGAGTTTAAGTACCCCGGGGTCTTGTTCACGAGTGAGGGAAGGATGGAAGTGAGATGGACAGGCGGACCGGTGCAGAGTGATGCGGATTCTGCATCGGCCCGTTGTGGTGTCGTGAAGCTGGAACTGAACCGAAAGGCAAAGCTCTCAATTTACCGGTCAATCTACGTTCCTACCCTCAGCTATGCTCATGAGCTTTGGGTAGTGACCGAAAGGACAAGATGGCGGGTACGAGCGCTCAAAATGGAGGGTGAGAAGCACCGGAGGAGCTGGATGAAGTGGCCGGGGGAGAGGAAAGTCCGGGCTGGTGCCCCCGCGACCCGGCCTCGGATAAGTGGAAGAAAATGGAAGGATGGGTGGAAGGATGTCTACTACGATGGGTAATAGGAGTGTAAAGGGGACCGTAGGGCTGCTATTTCATGCCTAGAGGGCTCTAATAATGTCAAAAGGTGTGAAATCTTCCATTCATAAATACGGAGCCCTCATTGACTTATCCCGGGTGGTTGTGGAACAAATCAACCGGGATAAGCGAGGGACTCCTGTACCTGTACAAACTGGTGCAGTGCCAGTGCTTAGCCCGCCACGCGCACTTCCTGCCGCGACTGTTTCCGAGGAGGGAAAGTAGAAGTGAGTCGTCCTAAAAGCACTCAGACGCATTCCTGCCGGCACAAGGCCTAACTTGTTATGGAAGCCCTTCGCGGGGCTGTGCTAAGGTGAATCCAGACACACACGCTGGGATGTGTGCGCCGAGAGGGGCGGCGCTGATTTCGCCGTTACTGGGAGAAAGAAGGGGGCTGGGTGGGGGAGAGGGGGGTCAGTCTCCCCTGACTGCATTAGAAGAGCCTCCAGCCTTTGTGGTTCCTTTTGATCAAATCTCTGTGAAAGATGAGTGTCATGCCCTCTTCCAGCCAGCTGTGAGGGGACTGCCCTGTGACTCCGAGGGTGTGTGTGTGTGTGTGCACACCTCTGGGTGGGGGTGCGTGTGTGTGTGTGTGTGTGTAGTTTTCAGGCAAGGGAGGGAGCTCCAGAGGTGAGAATGCCGAGTGGGAGGATCTCATTCCAATCCCATGTGCCCGCTTTCTACACACACACACACACACAGAACATCTTGAGCAGCTTAGTATCCAGTCCACGGCAACATTAGAGGAGAAAGCAGAGGCGGGGTGCGCTAAGTGAGAGTAAAAGCGCAGACATCTCTTTGCCTTTGCGAGGAAAGCTGCTTACTGCGTCCAGCGAGGTACACACGCAGTACATGCACATACGTGGTGGCAGGGGGGCTGCGAGCAGGAGAGTTGGGGAGAGTTGTTTGGCGGGACAGCCGGGAATGGCCAACGCCGTGGCGCCCTCGGAAACATCGGAGTGACTGGCAATGGCGGAGGAGGTAAGGAGGCAACTTTGCCCTCATTCTGCTTCCCGGAGAAGTTTGCCTGTTCTGTAGTACTTGCGTTGTGCCCTTTGAGGAAGGACTTCTTTAGTGTGCCAGGCTGCACGTGGTTGCATGAGGACACACCGTGCTACTCTTTTGGACGGGAAGAACTGTGGCCGCATTTCCTCTACCGATCCCAGTCTCTCCTCACAAAAAAGTGCAGGTCCTGGCAAGAAGTCCTTCTCCAAGAATGGCGACGTATGTCTTTATGCCAGCACCTAGCCTGGCACGCTCATGCCTGGCACGCTCATGCCTGGCACGCTCATGCCTGGCACGCTCATGCCTGGCACGCTCATGGTCAAGTGGAAATCACAAGCGCATCCTTATTGACTGCGTTTGGGAATTCTTCTCTTCCTGGCTAGTCCAGTATTCCCAGTATATATATATACATTTTTATGCAGTATATACTGTGTGAGTATTAAGGATCATTCCAACATCGTAGTTATTGGCAGCGTCCGGCTTTTCCGGCAAATCCAACACCACAAATGCTCATTCACGACATCCCGACACCCAAACATTCACCTCGTTCAAACATTCCATCCAGTTCTTTTCCACATCCCCAAAATTCCCCACATTTCTATTGACATGAATGTCTTTTTGTTTTTGTTTTTGTTTTTTTACATTTTTCAAGCCATTCCAGCTTCAAAACCTTCCAGATAAAAAAATGGCCACATCACCAGAATTCACACTTTTTCCCTCGGCTGCTTTTGGGAGTACAAACGTGGACAAAGCAAATTCCCATTGTCCAATCACACAACAGGTATTTGGTTCCCTCGATACCAGCTTCCCATCCATCCAAGGCAATTACGTATACTTGAATATCCCGCCGTTCTTTAGAAGACGCCGGAGAAAGTTGCATTTGGGAACACGTTTGCATCTCCCAAAAGGAGGAGGAGGAGGCTGAGCTTCCCTTCCCAGGGTTTGCGCAGCTTAAATGGGAATTGTCAGGTTTGGAATTTTGTCGTGTGTGTTTTCTAAGAGAGACGGTGCAGGAGTAAATGGGAGGATGAAAGTCCTCGCCAGGGACGCCACGTCCGCCTTTAGCTTTATTTGGCTTTGCCTGTTTGAAAACAGGAAACGTGAAGACGTTATGCTCGGGAGGTCACCTGGAAGAATGCAAACTTTTTGGTGGAACTGCTTCAATCACAGCCGCACCATCCCGAATATTCCCTCAATTTCATTTTAACATCACAAGTCAGTGTAAACAAAGTATAAAAACATGCTAATGTGCAGCATCAAAACCCCCACAATTATTGCGTGTTTGATTTCTCCGTGGTCCTTGAACGCACCACCAGCTGCCGCGCTGACTGACTCCGCTGCGACTCCGTGCATCACTCATTTTTAGTGGGCAGGTTTTACACTGAAATGTGTTCAGTAGGTGTGAGAGGCATCAGGGATTAGACCTGGATTGGGGCATGGGTGAACCATGGCAACTGAAGAGAGAAGGGGAGGATTCTGCAGCTGAATCCAATCTAATAATTACAACAGTCACTCTTGTTGCAAATGTTGCTGAAATTGGAAAGGAAAGCCGGGTCGAGGTAGCAGGGAGCTTCGGAAGGGGAGGAGCGACCCATAATGCGATTTGCGGCGCCGGGTCTCAGCCGGAGGACTTTTTGCCAAGAAGTCTTGCAGCAAGCCCATTGCTCAGGCAATCAAATCGTAGCTATTAGCGGTATTATTGTTGTTGTTGACATTCCCTGTTGCCGTGGCAACCCCTGCAAACGATTCAAATGTATTTGAAGCATCTGCATGATTTATTTTTTTTAATATTTCATTTTTTAACATGCATTTTCAAATATGTGTATACAATGTAGTTTTTATTTATTACATTTACTACATTTTTTAGGTCTGAAGACATACATATATTACACAATTATAAAGAAAAATGACAAAAGATATTGTAAATGCAATGTATCAGTTTTAAAATCTTTATAATAAATATATGAAATAGTATTTGTTCTTTTTTATGGTCTGGAGATGTTGGGAAAAATATTATACTTTTTTTAAACTAAACAACCTACTGTGTATAATCTCCATACAAACCGAGCACATTAAAGTGTAATTATTATTTTGTTTTTATATTTGTGTCCTGTACAGCACAGGCCGGAGGTTCGAGCACGCCTTCTGCGATGCGTTTTCTTTTATCCTTAGACTGTTTACACTGAAGGCATCCAAACTCTGCATGAAGCATGTGGACTTCACAAAAAGCCTGAAACCCTCACTTTGCTTTTTTGTTAGAGCTGCAAGCCCTCGATGTTCTCTCACTGAGCTTCATCGGGTCACCTGAAACGCTTTTCTCCTCACCCGTGCCTTGTCTGGGTCGCTTGGTGACAGTTCTGGCCTTATTGGCGGGTTGGGAGCATCCGTCGGGCTGTGCGGAAGCCGTGACGCCGATTCCAACAGCCTATTGGACGGCTGTTGGAATCGGCGTTACGGCAAGAACCAATCATGAAGTCAAGCGAAAGGAGTGGCCGTCATGAAGGTCACAGTGGCAAAAATGTAAATAACCATCGTTTCTATGAATCCCAATTCTATATCAATCTCTCAGTATACTGTATACTGTAATGTATATCATCTCAATAAAAGGTACAAAAATATTTCCATATCTAGCATTGATTTTATATTCCTATTAGTGCGTCATGGAAGAAATTGTGATGTACTACACAATAATTCTACTCTTCCCATTCAATATAGCACATATACTGTACTTTTCAATGCATACATTTTCATGTCGGGATTTGTTTGCTTTGAAATAATACAGCAGGTTTTTATTTTCAATAAATATATGAAAATAATATAAAAATGACATATATATACACACGCTCGTAAAGTAAAAAAAATGATTCTTTTATGTCATATACTGTATACTACTAGTACTATAATCTGTATACTGTAATCTCAATCAAAATCGTATATTTTAATTTGGTGATGGCAAAAGAATTTCTTTTTTTTTCTATTTGACGTGTAAAAACTGTGGGATTTCTAAATGTTTATTCTTTTTAGAACAAGATAATGGCCAATGTTTTCAAAATGGATATGCTTTGACCTCCAATTTTATTTACAAATATATGTACATATATTCATATTTATCATTGTGCCTGCATCTTTTCCAAAGCCCAGCATGCTGGAGGAGATGATGTGCTCTTTTACTCGTTTGAAAACAATAAGAGTGCCACTTTTAGAGAATTGGCTTCTTTATGTCCTAATGCAAGATTCCGTTGCTATCCGATGGCGTTACTTTTATGTCCTAATGCAAGATTCCGTTGCTATCCGATGGCGTTACTTTTATGTCCTAATGCAAGATTCCGTTGCTATCCGATGGCGTTACTTTTGAAATCTATCCTTTCTGACTCGTTTCTAATCATCAAGTTTACCACAAAGAGATTTGCATCCAATATTTTATAGATAACGTCTCTGCAATGAATTAGTTAACTGTGGAAAAAATGTGATTAATCGTGGTTAAATATTTTAATCGCTAAATGTGATTTATTACTGTATTGTTTTTTATCGCTACTTACAAAACTGTCATTTTCATTTATTACATTGCATTGATAACTTTATTGTATTTATCATATATATCATTATTATTTCGTATCTTCATTTTTTCCCATTTTTAGATCAGGAAAAATGCAAATATTTTTTTACTCTAATAATAATATCATTTATTCAATAATAATAAAAACATTTAAAACCTACATTTTTATGCATGATACTTTGCAATCTTTCAAAAAATGCATATAATATAATGCATATTATACAAATATAATATAATTGTCTAAATACAAAGCTACATATTGTAATTATGTAATTATGACATTAGGTATATATGTTTGACTTATTTCATCTGGGAATTTTTTTAAGCAATTGAATTTTTATGAAATCATTTCCATTTGTTCTTCTCCTGCTGTTTCCTTGGTACTTCCCTCACTTTCTTTTGTGTTGCTTGACCCTGAGGCACCCCTCCACACCCCCGCACACACATCTTGCTTCCATCCACACTGTGTAGGTGTGTGTGTGTGTGTGTGTTTGTGTGGGTCTGGAGTGCCAAGCCGGTCAGCCTCATTAGGCTCATGATGGTCCATGCGTGAAGAGGGGTTGGGCTCTGCCTTTTACCCCTTCAGCGTCTCCTCAAGCTGTGCCCCAGCCCCTTTGGACCCAGTCTCCTCCCTTAACACACACAGATGCCCGCCTCGGTGCGTGGATGCTGCCACTGCAAGGCTGGCGAGGATGTGTCAGGCGGATGATATTAATGTGTGTGATGTTAATCACACCGGGGCCGAGCGACACGAGCGTCATTCGGAGCTTTTATTCCATTCCTTGCTCCTTGCGGAGGCTCAGCGCCCGGTCTGGGTGGAGACGTGACCTCCACCCCACCTTTGTCCCGCGGTGTCCAAAGTGCAGCCCGGGCCGTTTTCTCTTACTGGCCCACGGCTACCATCCGGTCTGACATGGTACCGCTGCCTCACCTGTTCACCGGCACTCCCGCTTTCCTTTTCCTTGGCGCGCAAGGAGGACCAAAAAGCCGAATCATCTCTGCCGTTCTCCCTCAGTGTAGGAAAAAGAAGCTCGGAATAATTGCACACGCCGCTCTTGCTTTGATTCTTTCCTGGTTTGACATTTCATGCATTTCTCCAGACACCAAAACCATTCATCATGGAAAAGGAGGAGCAATCGCGTTCAACAAGGAAGGAGAAGAAGGACATTGCCGTCTTTCTATTCAACGTCTGTCATGAATTTTCCCCTCGTATACAACTGGAATTTATTTCCTCGTATCCGACGACTTGGAATTTCTCCTAAAAACGACGACCTGTTCTCATGTAAAAGCACATGTATCGATTATTATTATTATTATTATTTACTTCTTCTTTTTAGATCAAATCATTTCCTCCTCACAGTCATGAAAATGCGACCATCTTTTTCTAGTGAAAGTCGCATTTTCCTCATATTGATTTCCGGTTTTCCATCGAGACAATCCAGGAAGCGTCAGGAAGTGTGGAGGAGCGATGGCATGCATGCGTGCACGTTCCCGCCATCTGGGGCCTGTCCTATTCAAGTCCGGGGGGTAAAGTGTTGGGGGGTTGCGTTGCTGCTTTGCATCTGCATTTAGTCTCTGACTCCCGTTTCTCTCTTTTCCAGTCTGTGCTACTTCAAACGGTCGCCCCCGGGTTTGGGTTGTCATAGTTTTACACCGTTTGGGCCTTTTGGGTGTTCCTGCAGAACTCCCGCACACTTGGGGCAGGTGCTTTGATCCAAAAGATCGCATTTTTGGCTGTTCATCTCCGAATGGAGCGTGATTCCGAGCCACCCTCTAGACGTCACATAACAGCCCAAAGTCACCTTTGCCCTCCCACAGGCCGACATGCAGCAGTAGGCGTGATTAGACGTGGATTAGATCTCCGAGGGAAACACTTGATGAATGACAGCCGAAGCAAAGACTCCCTCACCAGCCATGAACCTCATTGCTCGTCACATGAAAAAAGTGCAGGAGGTCCAGCGGGGTTCCGAAAAGCCTAACCAGCAACCAGCAGCAGGGGTGCACCCGCAGGCTCCGCCCCAGGAGGTCCAAACACGGTGCTGCACCCCAGACAGGAACTTCATTGGTCCTGTTTGCGTGGAAAATTGGAAACCTTTTTAGGACTTCCACTAGAAACAGAACTTCTGGTAACCATTCAGGCTTTTGGAAGATTGTTCTTTTTGTCTCATTGCAAGAAGTTCTCCTGGGATTAAAACAAGAATATTTGCTTTCTTTTGCTCCTCGTAATGTCAAAGGTTGCACTCGATGCAACAAGAGAGGGAAGCAGAAGCGGCTTCGAGACCTCTTTGTGCGTAAACGCTAGAAGGCGGCGTGTCCAAAGTTTTCCTCTCGAGGGCAGCATATGGAAAAGATTTTTCATACGTGTGTGTTGATTTGGTGGTACAGTCTTTGCCCCCTTCCTGGTTTTTTGCATGTTTGTCACACTTGAATGATTCCCATTTGAATGGATTTCTTTAAATGGAGGAGAGAGAAAAATCCAAACCTGCGTTTGACTGCAATTAATTGAGATCTGTCGGTCTGGAAAAGGATAAGGAGCCATTTCTAAAGCTTTGGGACTTCAGCAAACCACAGCGAGAGCCGCAAAAGACCCCACAACCACACCCAAACAGCTGCAGGCCTCCCTAGCCTCAGTTAAGGTCCGTGTTCCCGACTCCACCATGAGAAAGACGCTGGGCAAAAACGGCTTGCATGGCGGAGTTCCGAGAGTGCTCAACGACATTAAGGCTCATCTCAAGTATGCGTGTTGATGCCCAAAACCTTTGGAAAATACTCTGACAAGACAAAAGTTGACCTTTTTGGAAGGTGAGTGTCCCGTTGGCGTGAAAGCAACGCGGCATTTCAGAAAAGGGCCACCGGGCCACGTGGGTTTGGATTTTTTTCCCCTTAATAATAAAAAGTTTTGTTTAAATGACTGACGTTTGCATTTGTTTGATGATCTGAAGCGTCGAAGATGTGCAAGGAGACCTTTAGAGGTGTGTGAAGCGATGGTGACCCAGGACGCCTTTCCGTTCATTTGCGTGCTAAAAACCCAAATGAATAGAAATTCTGTGTAACTGTATGTCAACACAACGCGCTCAATATTGTCTCATGTCATGCCTACTACGTGTGTGAGGCGTAATGTATTGCTGGGTGAGACACACAAGCACCAGAACAACAGGCGCAACGATCAGGCGGCTGAAACGCAAGTCTGAACCTCTGACGGCACTTCCTGTCCAACCCCGGCAGACGCACGAGCACGAGTATTATTTATGTGCTGTCGTGTCGCAGGGGGACTGCCATGAAGTCATGTGTTGTGGACAACTCTAACAACGGTAAAAGTGTGTGTTGTACATTTGACAAATATTCTATTCACAAATAGATACAAGTTGCGGAAATGGACTTCAGCACGACCAAGTAGCATTTTGACTGCAGGGGGACTTTGCTATGATAAGGGGTCACTAATGGCGGTCTGCTTACTCGGAGCTCGTCCTGCTCCACATCGCAGGGAAGCAAGATATCAAGGACACGCAGCGCAGAGCCCAGCCGGCCCCAAGGTGGCGGGGCGCAGGACCCCTACCCGCTCCGCCAGCGATGCGGTCCACCGGTGCGGCCCAGCATGCTGCCGGTGTCTTCTCATACGTTGTAGATGCACCTCGAAGCTCCAACAACACCGCCTCTGGTGATGCTTTCCCTCACCTTCCCGACTGTAAATGTTTTTTTCTCATTCGCGACGTTTGTGTTGTATCAGAGCTCCGGAGCGCCGAGCACAAAACATGTCATTACTGCAATTCAGCCCTCGCTTTGACTCCACGCCTGGTCTTCATGAAAAGATCCATTAGCAGACCCGCTAAACACGCCGGCGCTCTCAGCCGCGTGTGTCTGCTATCGATTGATTCGGATGCATTTGCCGGCCCGGGTATGCGCAGGACCTCTCGTTAAATTCAACCAAAGAACCGAAAGCTGTGGGCCTGAAAAGGAGCACAAATGAAAAAAGAGGCTTCTTTCACTTTGCTTCGGTATAAAAGGCAAAAAGTGGTGGCTGAGATTTTGGACAAAAAAGGTTACATGGCAATAGAAAAGTAAACGCTGCAAGCAGCAACGCCCGAACATACGAGAAGAAGGAAGGCCCCAAGTGTCGGTGCATCGTGCATGTGGCGAGGCGTGGACAAGCACACGAATGGCCCAGTGAATTACAGCCATCCTGACGCGTGGGGCGTTCTAAAGGGCACCGGCTCACGTGTCCCAGCAAGTCCCACCTTTCTGTGTTATGATTATTGCTATGGCGGGTATTTGCCATGATAAGGACTACTATTTAGCACGGGACCTTACTCGTGCAGGAAGTGTACAAATGTGCCGAAATAGGGGAAGATCCGACGGGGGCTTTGCTTCTTCCTGCTCCTTCTGGACTAGTGGAAGTGTCCACTGCATTAAGTGACGTATTCCGATGTCATTTACATCCAGTTAAACCATTAGCAAGCATTGCCAAGTCCCATTCCTGAAACTCCTTCACCTCACTTCCAATGGTTTTCCTCTGTGTGTTCCTCTGGAAAGAACTTGCCAGGATACTGAATGGGACGACTTCAAAGTCCAGTGTCCGGTTATGTGGCGGACCATCAGGCTAACATGAGCTCGAGTCGCTCGGCTGCTCCACATATCTGTAGGGCAGATGTTTGCTCTATCGAAACAAACCACTTTCATATTGCCATGGAACCTATTTCTTTGTTTGTGGTCTCCGCTGCTCCTCCACCTTCAGCCATGTTCTGACTTTTGTTGTTTGCTATGCCTTTCTCCGCCCCTGCTGGACCGTGGGAAAACACATCATCGTCTCCGCCTTTTCCCTTTGAAATGATCATTTGAACCGGTTAAGTCTTTTCCTACCATGGGAGGAATTTAGGCGCGCCCAGCCCTACTCAAGTCCACGACAACATCCAATCTTTCTCACAAGAGTAACACAAGCGTTCCTCTCCAGGCTGACTAGCTCCATTCACGATGGAGTCCTTCGGGTACCAAGGCGGTTGTTTGTGGGGGAAGGTAACTGGTACCCCGCAGCCCCACAGAGGTCCAGCGGTATAGAAAGTAACGAGGGTGGGCGAGTAGAACCAACGACTGCTTGAAAGCACTTGGCCTGACACTGCGAGGCGACGAAGAAAATGTTGCCTCGTTGCTCCGGCCCCAGCCACGAGACGCGACGCTACCTCCCTGGCTGTGATCGGCCCGCTTCACACTTCATCTCTACCTCTGTTTGTAGGCGATCTCTTGCACTTTGGTGAACTGCAACTGCGACAACTTCAGGCCAGGCAAGCTGAAGAGGCGGCAGTGTGACAACTGCAAGCATGGCTGGGTGGCACACGGTAAGCCTGACCGGACACACGCAGCCACGCCCTGCTCTCGTCCGTGGTGCTGGTCCAAACCACCGCAGGAGGGTTGCTCATACACTTGAATCCCACCGGCAGTAGCAGCACACGTGGAGTAGTCGCTGTCATGACCTAAAAGTAAACAAAGAAATAAACAACAAAGAAATGAGCAGCAGCTGTGGGGAGTCGCACAGAGACAAACAAGCAAACATCCTAATAATAATCATATATACATACACACGACTTATGAGTTGTATATACAGTGCATATTAATTCATCAGGATTTACAGTTAGATATAGATTTCTATAAAGCATGATATCTAAAGTGCTTTTGTTGTGTAATTCCCATTACACAACAAAGCCTAAATGTAAAATAATACTAACAAATCTTTTACAGTATGTGTAATCAAGGCAAACATATCAGTCACAAATGTATCAGATGAACTCATCTCTGTTACTTGCTGATCACGTGTGACATTATTGATATGACGCAAGAATATGAAAATGCATCTGTTGTGTTGGAACGATGGCAAATGACTGTTTTTATGTTCTAGCTCTCAGTAAACTGAAGGTGCATCAAATGTACCAGAGCAGCCAGGTGGAGATCGTGCATTCCAATGTGGTGTTTGACATCTGCAGCTTGATGCTGTACGGTACCCAAGCAATTCCCATCCGCCTCAAGATCCTTCTGGACCGCCTTTTCTCTGTCCTCAAACAGGAAGAGGTAATCCAAATCCTTAATGCACTGGACTGGACGCTGCAGGACTACATACGAGGATACGTGCTTCAGGTAACTCCCAAGAACCTTCCTCACTTCCCTTGCAGAACCTTTGGCTTTCATTCGGCTGATTAACTCGCCCAATGTATCATGACTTTTCGGGCCTCTCTGTTTGTGTCAAAGCTAGTTAGCTACTTTCCCACCTAGTCTTTGGTCTTCACACTCCTTGGACTTTAGTGGCATTTAAAACAAACAAGCAATGCAGTTAGTTAGGAGCTGCTTTTTGCGCCATAGGGAAGCTACTAGCCACGACTTAATGGCAAATAAGCACACTGTCTGAGTGGAGGCGTGCTTTGTAAATAAAGAACAATTTCAATGTTGCTAGCTCAGCTCTCCTTTCTTGTTGCAAAGTAGCTTTAACTGTGCTGGAGAAAGATCTGCACAGAAACGTAAGAGATACTTCGTTACATTGGTTATTTTGAACCGAAAGGCTATTATTACTCCGTATCATGCATCCAACCCAATGCAGGTTTGCTCCAAGTACTACTACAGTACCTTTCTTTCACACGACTAAGGCAAACAAAACCCTTCCAACCAAGGAGTTGGCAGAACGCCAAGTCTGTACAGAAGATCCACCACACTTCTCTTATTTGGGAGACGAAGAAAAGTACAAAAGTAGCGTACCTGCCGAACAAAAAGCGACGAGCCAAATAACGATAATGGAACTCAGTGGCCATGCGGGCCAAAGTCAGACCAAACAGTCATGCAAAAAAGGTGCAGAGCAACAAGGCAGTCCAGTCCTACAGCTACCGGCCACAAAGAACCAAGAAACCAGAACGTACATACAGTAGAACTTCATGGAGACCTGAAGCTAGAAACACATATTTTTTTTTACCATTGAATACTTTATGTGTGCATCTTTCATCATTTCAGAATACAACCCATCGGAATACATCCTTCTTAACGAATGAAGCTGACCAATAGCAAACGAAAGCCTACGCACTTGAATGCCACTTGGGGGGCTGCAGGGATTTGCACCGTGCTCTCCATCCTTTCTTCTGTTGGAATTTGCAGGCCGACTATCGGAGGCGATGTTTACTTCTCGATGAGCCGCATCCTCCAACATTCATGAAAACAAAATGCATAGGAAAAGTTCCTATTTTGAAGATCAGTTCATGCTTTGAGTTTGACTTTCAAATGTCAGCAGGAACTGAAATAAATCAGATAAATGCTCGCATGTTGTAAGAAATGTCTGAGAGCCAAATGCGGTCATCTCCCGAGCCAGAGGTCGAAAGATATTCTGTTGGGAGCTCATCTGGTATGTTCATGTCCAGAACCCTATTCAACTATGAAACCGTCCGATAAATATTCTTCTACTCATATACGCCCATCGTCAGGAAGAGTACTTGGTATCGGTTTTACATTTGAATGGGCTTGACAAACAAAAAGGTTCCCAGTAACCCGTCAGTTCTTCCGCACGAACAATCAAACCCGCTTCAACTGCGCTGAGAAATAAGTTCCGCATGGCTGAGGGTCAGGGCTGCGGTACTTTGGGAAGGAGATCTGTAAAGGTCTCCTCCGCCACACGTCCTCTCAAGTCGCGGCCAAGCTGGTGGCGTCTTCTTGGGCCGCCAGTGTCGGCAGCAGATCTCACGTCAATTACAACATCATCACGTATTCCAGTGGATCCCTGGTAGCTCATCTAACGGCAGCGTGGAGCCGGAATCCTCGACAGGCACTCAATGAATGCTCTGTGATGAAATATGAATTATGGTTGCAGCACCAAGCGGCTCCTCACTTTCAAAGACAGACAAATCCACATGTGATCACAAGCATTGATCCGGCTGGGCTCGCTTGATCAATATCAAGATGTTTCTTATCTGTTCCTTCACGCCCTCACTATGTGTAACCTTCTGCGTCATCGTCACCTTTGGTACCTCCCGGGTCTTATGGCCCAGGTTGGGTTCATTTTGGGCGCAGCAAGGCAAGAAAATGCCAAACACAAAAGGACTTAGCTTTCCAAAAAGCCTGAAGCCAACTGCCGGGAGTTCTGGGAACATTACAGCGGGGATGTCCAAACCTCCCCCAGCAAGGCCACCTACTGAACAAGTCCAGATTCCCGTCTTTTGTACGTTTTTTGGGCTGGGTTGTGAAGGAGAAAAAGCACATTGTTAGTATGAACTGTGCTCTTTGCTCTTGTTTCAGGTTTGCTGCTTTGTTTGTCATGTTTTATTCCCAAATACTTTGATACCTTTTCCTTTCGGAAAATCATGACTTAGTTCCCTTAAGATTTGGACTTTATTCCCATTTGACAACTTTTTCACCAACCTCTTTTCCAAAAGATGATTTTGTTTCCCAGAATATTCCGGCTTTTTTCAGAACATGTTTTTCTGTAACATTTCACATTATTTTTCTTACCAGTTCTTACCGGTTCTTACCGGTTCTTACCGGTTCTTGCCGGTTCTTGCCGGTTCTTACCGGTTCTTGCCGGTTCTTGCCGGTTCTTGCCGGTTCTTGCCGGTTCTTACCGGTTCTTGCCGGTTCTTGCCGGTTCTTGCCGGTTCTTGCCGGTTCTTGCCGGTTCTTGCCGGTTCTTGCCGGTTCTTGCCGGTTCTTGCCGGTTCTTGCCGGTTCTTGCCGGTTCTTGCCGGTTCTTGCCGGTTCTTGCCGGTTCTTGCCGGTTCTTGCCGGTTCTTGCCGGTTCTTGCCGGTTCTTGCCGGTTCTTACCGGTTCTTGCCGGTTCTTGCCGGTTCTTGCCGGTTCTTGCCGGTTCTTGCCAGTTCTTGCCAGTTCTTGCCAGTTCTTACCAGTTCTTACCAGTTCTTACCAGTTCTTACCAGTTCTTGCCAGTTCTTGCCAGTTCTTGCCAGTTCTTGCCAGTTCTTACCAGTTCTTGCCAGTTCTTACCAGTTCTTACCAGTTCTTGCCAGTTTATGCTTGTGAAATTGCATCTGTTTTTCTGATTAGTTGGACATTTTGCTCATAATATTTGACATTCTTCTCATATTTATTTCTGCCATTTTGTATTTTTGTCAATTGTCTTCTTTATTTCTTCTTTATTAATTTATTAACATTTTGACTTAATTTTCAACATATTCTAATTCCCAATCATTATAATTGATCTCATAAGTGTAACTTTTACCCCATCCGATTTTCCAAAAGTTACAATGTTATTTGTTGTTTGGTTTGTTTCTATAAAACAAGCAACTACGACTTTCAAATGTCTTTTTGACCTAACATTTCAACTTGATGCTACTAAAACGATGTTATATTATTCTAAAACAATCACAGCATTTTCTCCAGTTTTTTCCTCTAAATATTTATTATTGTAAAATTACTACGGACTTTCTTTTGTTAGAGTTTTTTGTTCAATGGTATTTTAAGAACATGCTGCGGGTTCCAAACACTGGACGTTGCTGCGCCCTACTAAAGATTTTTCTAAAGTGCAAAATGGTTCTTCTTAGCTTCCTTGGGAAATCTGCATACCAGAGCAAAACCGGGCGGTATATCGGGATCCAAGACAACACTGATGTTGCAATTGTGTCTTTCTCTTCCTTGTTCTTTCCAACCCTCAACCTGCCCCACTTTCCTCTGCCATGTTGTGTGTGTCCCTTCTGCCGCTGATCTGTCAACAGGATGTGGCGGGGAAAGTGTTGGATCGGTGGGCTATGATGACATTTGAGGAGGAGATTGCAACCTTGCAACAGTTCCTGCGCTTTGGTGAAACCAAGTCCATCGTGGAGCTCATGGCTCTGCAAGACAAGGAGGGACAGTCGGTGTTGGTGCCCAGCACTCGCACCAGCTCAGATATCCGGACTTTCATTGAGCGTAACACCCCGTGTATGGCCGGCAATTTGACTGCGAACAAAGTAGAGAAGCAGAGCGGCAACAACATGCACCACTTTGAGAACTTCGTAAACAGCGTGGCCTTCATGCTGCCTTTCCAGCTCTTAGGCTCCGTTCCAGCGCCGTTTCTGAGCTCCCCGACAGCTTCGCACCAGCTGCTTCACCAACAACGCCGGCAGTCTTTCGGAGGGTCGGCGCAGCTCCAGAGCGAGAGACAAGACGAACAAAAGCCGGACGGTGCATTAAGGGAGAACCGCCTCCGTGCGCCGCTGCCAGCGGAAAGTGGCCATGTATGTTCCAGCTCTGCTATATTCCCTGCTGATCTGGACAAAGGCGGAGACAAGCCACTGGACAGCCTTTCCTCTACAACAAAGATTGAGGCCGAAGATTTCTCTGCCAGTGACAACTACTCCGACGGCCCCCCCACGCCGTGCACACCCTCCATGAGCTCTGATGTGACCCAAATGTCCCCTGAGGGTAAGCTGCGCAATGGGACCGGTGGAGGGGGGAACTTGGCAGGAAATGGATCTCTAAAGAAGGGCCGTGTATTTTGTAATGCCTGTGAGAAGACGTTTTACGACAAAGGCACGCTGAAAATACATTACAATGCAGTGCACCTAAAGATTAAGCACAAGTGCACAATTGAAGGATGCAACATGGTGTTCAGCTCACTACGCAGTCGCAACCGCCACAGTGCAAATCCTAACCCACGACTTCACATGCCCATGAACCGCAACAACCGCGACAAAGACTTGCGAGGCAGCTCGTCCGCCGACGAGGGCTCTCCGAGGGAGAAAAGGCCCGAGTATGGCTCATCCGTCCCCATCTGTTCCGCCGAAAGTCACAGATCGGTTCCCAGCTACATGGTTAGTCAAGTGGACACTAAGAACCACAGCGGCTCGTTCTGCGGCATCGGCCAGAGTGGCATTCTCTTCCCCAATTTAAAGACAGTCCAGCCGGTGCTGCCTTTCTACCGCAGCCTCGTTACTCCAGCAGAGCTGGCCAACACCCCGGGAACGCTTCCGTCGCTCCCTCTGCTGTCGTCCTCTGTGTCTGTCAAACCTACCTCCGTCCCTGACGTCTGCAACGCCGACCCCGTACCGAAGAAAAAGTCTCGAAAGTCAAGCATGCCAATAAAGATAGAGAAGGAAACGCTGGAAGCAGATGAGCAGATGGATACGTGTAGCAGCCCGGAGGAGGCCATTCCTTTTTTGGACAGAGACAAGGAAGAATGCGTTGATCACCAAGCAGAAGGACAAATGTGCTTTGATGAGCACAAAGGGAACAGGGAGTGTTTGGGGGAGGATGGACAAAGGCAAAGTCGAAGGCCTTTGTTGGGCCAGAAGTTGGAGATGACAGGGGAAGAGATCAAGGAGGACAGAAGAGGAGGGAATGTTGATGCAGAGACCAACAGCAGCTCATCGCCGCCTTTCAAAAGCAGGTTGATCAAGACCCTCCAAGGCAACCCTTTGGCCAGTCGGGAACTCAACTCTACCGAGGAAAGTGACGGCAGGGAGTGTAAAAACCCCCTTCATGAAGACCACCGCCTTCCGGAGCTCAAGTGGAGAGAGCACAGCCTGACAAACGGGAGTGTTCTGCAAGTCCACAAGAAGGGGGGATCCGAGACCTCTGCGGATGACCACGGCGACTCGGGTTTGTCGGGGCTTGAGCCAAATGCTGAGCCGTTTCACCACTGTGACGTTTGCTCTATGACCTTCAAGAACCCCCACAGTGTCAAGATGCATTACCAAAACGTGCACCTCAAGGAGATGCACGTGTGCACGCTGGATGGCTGCACTGCGGCTTTTACCTCACGCAGGAGCAGAGACAGGTGAGATGCAAGAGAAGGCTTCCGAGCCACGTATCGCCGGGAATTGTTTCAGGAAATTCAATTGCTAATCTGTCGGCCGTGTAAAAGTGTCGCTCTTGCATAAGACTTCCACTCACAGAGCGTGAATGGAAGCTAGCGGAAGAGAAGCTAGGAGGAGTGTCGGCACTTCACCGTGTTTAGTTCGGGAGGGGGCGCTTTAGTGCTTGTGCTGGGATTCCGCCACGATTGAGCCGTCTTCCGGTGGATTACTTACCCGCACGAACGTTCCTTCCCGATGATAGCGTTTCATTCACATTATGTCCATTTCCCTACGCTTCCGTGTCGAACAGTAAAACGGTAAAAAGCTTTTATTGGCCAAGTCCGCTTGGAGTCCGCTACTCCGGAGTGGCCCAAACATTTCATTTGGACTTTGTTCCAACTTGTGTTTTTGTCAACGGAACCAAATCATCTTCAGTTAAGCATATGCATAAAGTCCATTGGACCGTGTATTGGGGGACAAAAGTTCTGGGTCACAAAAGCCAGTAGGACTTCTTTTCTATGGTTGACGTTTTACCAATCAAGATTTTACCAGCTCAGATGTAACGTCAGAAAGGTTGCCAAAGTTCCTCCAAGTGTCAGGTTGGTGTTTACATGCGGCAACAAAGTCCACTTGCAAACAGGCTTGACAGTCTGTTTGTTCTGTCCTGGGTTTGGTGGACTGTTCTGGTCTGGGTGAAACCAACTCTGTTTGCTCTGCCGATGTGGTTCGTTTGGTCAACTAGGCAAACAGTCCACCAAACCCCGGACTGGACCAAACAGGCAGGTCGAGACCACTTCATAGGTGGGTTTCAGGTGGTGTAGGTGCCCCCCCCCCAATTGTGAAATGGATTATCACTTGCGCTCTTCTACCTCCGAGGTACTCAAAGCCTTTTGACGCTGTTAGCATGTTTAGGACACAGTATCAAGATCAACTTGGGGTTCAGTATCTTGCCCACCTCGATGTGACCACCTGAGCCGGGTCGTCCCACTGATGTCACCAAATGCGAGGCAAGCCAGGCTGTGGTTGGCAAAACCAAACAGAAAGTTGACTCGTAAATAAGAGTGAAAGAAAGGCCAGAAATGCAGAAGCAAACATACGCGGACCTTTTCAACAAAGGGCTCGGGTTGATCTCCACGGTTCACTGAAGTCACCAGAACCACTGTCTCCTTCGGCCACATCACGCAAATATGTGGTCCGATTGATGACTTGATGCATACGCTCAACTGAGCAGCACAAGAACGCTAACTTTCCCGCACTAAAGTGCTCACCGTGTATCCCGTTTCAATTTTGGGTCCAGAGTACCACACTAAGCGTGTGAACATTATAACTGAAATGGAAAAGAACCAGTAGAGTCCTTCTTGACGCCGCAAGTGTCGTAGCTCCTCTCCATCTATTCACTCATCAGTCATGCTGTTCCGTGGGGAATATGGCCTATTGTCAGTTCAAAATGTGGACATTTCTGCAGATTGGACTTTTTTGGCCAAAATGAAGCATTTCCAAGCCAAAAATGGTTAAGTGAAGTAAAATACAGATACGAGTCATTCAGAAGACCTTATCAAGATCTGTGGTATTCTATACTGGTCAGGTGTTGGTAATGTCCCATTGATAAGACAATGGCTACCGCAGGAAGTACGTTACAGAAACAGGAAGTGAAAAAAAGCTACTTTCCCAATGCTAACATGTATGAGTCTATATTATATTCTATTTTCTCTTGGTATGTCCACCATATTGGGTAATAGGAGCGTAACGGTGACTATAGGGGTGTTATTTCAGTTCTAGAGGACTCTAAAAATGTTCCAAACTGTATTGAGAAGTAAACAGGAATCCTCTGAACCCATGAACCCTCATAAAGGAGGGGTAACTGGAATGCATCTTGTCACACACTGTTGTCTCCAGAGATGGTAAATCTCTTTAATAATTACAACAAAGATCACAAAGAAAGGAATTGACAAATAACACCACTCTAGTCCCATTTACGCTGTGATTACCCGTACAGTGGGCATAGTACGAGAAAGTAAGATATAAATAAGACCTGCTTGTGCTTGGGTGTGTGGCTATGAATGTGTTGCCTACGGGAGCTGTGGGGCGGGCAGACAGGAAGTAGCGTGGGGCGTTCAGAGTTGAGTTTTAGCTTTTAGCTTGGGGTCAATGCAGCAACAGTGCCCTTACTTTATTAGGGATTATTGTGCCTGTTATCGGATCATTCAATAAGAGCTTGCTATAAAGTCTGGTGCTTGTGTGTCTTACCAAACGTTACAGTAACATTACTGACACCTAGTGGCCAGTGTAGAGTACTGCATATTCACAGCATCATTGAATGCTCTTTCTTATACTCCTATATTAGTTCATGTAGCATTTTTAATGCTTGAAAACGATTCATGCATTATTTGTAATAATAAATGACTCATTCATATCATTTTCAATGCAATCTGACCCGCAAAGTGGCGAGGGACTGTAATCCAGGAAAGTAGTCCCTGTCATTTGAGAGGGTCCCTTGGTGAGTTTTCTTCCCAAAACAATATGCAGTGAAGCCATGACGTTTTTTGTTAGAGTCCGCAGCACGGAAGTGCGCTTGTCTCCGCGTCTCGATGACCAAGCTTCCAGTATCGATGTCGGTTTCTGCAAAAGACTCGTTGCTGTCATTCGGAAAACAGCCCGAGTCAGAGGCAGAAAAGCAAACGTGTATTTAGATGCAGTCTACTCGCAGCTACAGCTGTGGGTCCAGCTTCTGCCAGGACCAGCGTTCCGACTCTATCTGGCAAAGTTCGGCAGGAGTGTGTTTGCCGCCATAACTTGTTTCATAGTCACACATGCTGCCATAGAAAGGGAAAGAAAATGACAAACTAGCCCCAACGGCTTTCCTCAACACCAAAACCGCCATCATTGATGCTGCTGATAGGGATGTCATACAACTTCATGTAAAAAGTATCTCTTTAATGGGCTGCATGCCATTTCCTGAATGACATTGTTCTCTGCAGACATAGTGCCAATCTGGCCCTTCACCACAAGCTGATGACCAAAGATCCCGTCTACGCCGGCAACAACTTCTCCTCAGCATCATCTCAGCGCAAAGAGAGCAGCTTAGTTGGGACTATGGACTACTGCCAGGACCAGTGTGACAAGGATCTGGCCTCTGTGATCTGCAGAGGGAAAAACCGCATGGGCTTGGTCTACCCCATGAGTAAAATGCCCACAGCACAGGAAACATCTCCCAAAGGTGACCCACAGGGATTACGAGGAGGCGGCGACGGGACAGTGCTGGACTTGAGCACCTCCTCCTCTGCTCCGCCTCATTGCAGCAGCGGCGCCCCATCCTACTGGGACTCAGATGAAGTTGCTAGCGAGGACGGGGAGGGGGCAGAAGGGGATGTCGAGGCACCCCTTCTGGAGGACAGCGATGAGAGCTGTGACGGGAGGCCCGGGGGGGAGCAGTCATTGCATGAGGGAGCCAAGAGCTCACTTTTTCTTGGGGAAGTACAGATGGGGCTCCAGGGAGGGGGGAGCGGGTCTCCGATAACCTGCCAGATGTGCCAGAAGGTCTACAGCAACAAGGGGACATTCAGGGCCCACTACAAGACTGTCCATCTCAGGTTGCTGCACAAGTGTAAGGTCCCCGGCTGCGACACCACCTTTTCTTCCGTGCGAAGCAGAAACAGGCACAGCCAGAACCCCAACCTCCACCGGAACCTGGTGCTCAGCACGGGGGCCACGTTGGAGCAGGAAGACATGGTGACAGCTTTCATGTAGTCCGGTTGTAGAGCACCTCAATTAGCACTTTTTCAATTCCATGTTAGAGGCGAGAGTTTGAGGGAGAAGTGGGCCGAGTACAAGGACTGAACTCCCATCCTGTACTGTATTTGCTTTGCCCCGCGTGTTTCACTTCCGTTGGTAGTCCCGACTTTTGTTGTCGTCGTTGTTTTCATGTTCAATGATGTAACGCTCAAGAAGAATTTGTGGAGAAACTTGAACTCGTGTCATGTGCTTCATTTGATCTACACCCGTTGCTCCAAGAGGTGTTGGCCCGACTTCGTCGGGGTCTATGTTGTTGCTGTCCGTGGTTCCTTCTGCGATTGCTGCACCAAAGACGTTCGGTCCACCGGGGTGTGTAGAACCTCCTCTGATTTCGGATTAACAGTTGCAATAAAGGGAATGTTGTAATTATTAGACTAGAATCCGAGCCATTAAAGTTGGCCTGTGGCCCATTCTGGAAAAAAGTTCAACAAGAACACAGATGGAACAAGCAGCCGCTTTACAAGAATTAAGACAAAATATCAAAAGGTGTAATATAATGAGGACAAATAATCTTTTTAAAAGCAAAGAGTTGAAATATTTTTTTCCAAAATGATTTTTTCAAGTCGCAAGACTGTGAGAAATAAATAGAACAAAATAAAATTCACAGCTGGGATAGGCTCCAGCATACCCGCGCCCCTAATGAGGAAACGCGGCATAGAAATGAATGAAAATAAAGTTTAGCTTGTGAAAAACAATAATAGGGCCGCACGGTGGATGAGTGGTTAGCACATTGGCCACACAGTCAGGAGATCTGGAAGACCTGGGTTCAAATCTCCGTTGGGCATCTCTGTGTGGAGTTTGCATGTTCTCCCCGTGCGTGTGTGGGTTCTCCCCGGGTACTCCGCTTTCCTCCCACATTCCAAAAACATGCATGTTACCTTCATTGGCCGCTCTAAATTGTCCATTAGAGTGTGAATGTTTGTCTATATGTGCCCTGCGATTAACTGGCGACCAGTCCAGGGTGTACCCCGCCTCTCGCCCAAAGTCTGCTGGGATAGGCCCCAGCATCCTCGTGACCCTAATGAGGATAAGCGCAATAGAAATGAATGAAAAACAATAATAAATTCATGTCATAGTAATGTATTATGCAGTAATTACAATAAAATGGCAGAAATTGACAAACAACTGTACTTTTAGGAGTCCAAACATTCAAAAATATTAAGAGGAAAAAGTTTTTTAGTAGCATAAAGACATTTTTCAAGTTGGAATGTATTCAATGTAAATGTCTAAAACACACAAAACAACAAAGTAATGAATGTCCTCTTTGTTTTTTTTGGTTATATTCCAATGCAATTTTACGAGAATAAAGAGAAAATAATGTCATTTTAGTAACTGCAGTTGGAATATGAATTGTCATAATATTATGAGAAATAAACTTGTCATTTCTGAACGTGTGGATGGGGAACACATCATAATATTATGGGAATAAAGTGTCCATTATTATTTCAAAAGGAAGAAAAAGGTGGGAGAGATAGTAGCGAGATTCCCTTTCGTGTGGAAATAACTCCCGAGCTCATCTGCATGCCTCGCTTTGCAAAAATGCCTTGCATCCTTGCATTTCCCAGGACGGCTCCCTGCTGGGCGCCTGTCCTTCTTTCTTTATGGCACTCAGGAGTCCAGCCTTACGCCTCACACACTCCCACACAGCCGCTGACATTTGCTGTGCAGTACGACGGTGATGAAGCTTCAAACTTCAAAGTGCTTTTCTTTTGTCTTTCATTCCCTGCGTCAAACTTTTAGCACATCCACACGTTCCTGCGCTCTTGCCCAAACCCGAAGCAGTGGCAGTTTGGCATCGCAAGTGCAGGCTTCCAGACCTCCCGGCAAGAACCTGCACATACAGGACGCCCCTGCAGATGCCAGGAAGTATTCTGCTAACACTGCACGCTGTAACGTCACCAAAAGACAACAAATCTTTGGAGAGAAAATTCACAAATGGTCACGTTTTCAGTATTGAGAGGAACACAAGTGTTATTATTCGTTGTTTAATTGTATTTATTTGCTCACGGTGGAACTCATTTATTCCAAGATTTTTGTTAAGTGACACTAGAGGAAGGAAAGTCATGAGCAATAACACAAGACGGGTCGCGCACACAAATGCAATGTCAACACAGCGATTCTCTGCATGTTCAGCAAAACAAAGCACAGCAACATTTCTGGGATGTTTCCAAGCTAATAAGCAATCTCTGTATCTACATATGCATCCATGCATCCAATATTACGTAACTTTATTTAGGTGGGGTGGCTTTTATTTTGTAGTGGCGGTGCGCCACATCCAATTATGTACATATAACGGAGCCCACAACTCTATAAGATATGCTTTTCAGTACACATAATATTTACAGTATATAAAACAAAAATATGACAACTTTATAGAAGCTCCTCCGTGAATCAGCGCCGTTGTCGGGGGCTTGGGGCCCCTGGTAGGGTCTCCCAAGTCAAACATGTTCAAGGTGACCGGCCAGACTAAGAGTGATTCAGAAGACCCTTATGACCAAAACCAAGAGGAGTGACCGCACCTCACCCGGACACCGGGGCCTCACCCTGGAGCCAGACCTGGAGGAGGGGGTCGCAGGCGAACACCTGGTGGCCAGACCTCAACCCGTGGGGCCTGGCCGGGCCCAGCCCGAAGAAGCAACACGGGAGCTGCGCCCCGCAGACCCACCACCTGCAGGGGCAAGCATAAGGGTCCGGTGCCATGTGATTTGGGCGGTGGTCGAGGGCGGGTGTTGGCTGGCTGTGGAGATGTTGCAGGAGGCATCTGTCATGACTGATGGCCCTGGTATGTGTGGTAATGACGGGCTTTTTCAAAAGGGCAATGCTGCACTTCTTCCTGAGGAATAACCTCACTCTTTTGGACCATCCTGATCTAAAGCAACTGAGAACATTTGGGGATGGATGGCAAGGAAAGTTAATATGAGTTCACCAGACGCCATCTTCACCACCTGGAGAAACATTCTCACTAGCCTTCTGGGAACACTGGTATTGTGCACCCCAAAGCACCAGAATGGCGCAGCTACTCATTACTGGGTCCTTTTCGAATGTTAGATTTCTTGTCTTCTTTTCCTTTGGGCTTATCCCTTCAGGGGTCACCACAGCCAATCAAGTGCCTCCTGCTGCTACCTTCATGTCCACTTTCAATATTTCACTACTATCCATAAACCTCTAGGCCTCCTGTCTGGCAGTTCAAAACTCAGCGTCCTTCGACCAAAACATTCACTTTCTCTCCTCTGGACATCTCCGAACCTCTAACATGCGCTGTCCCTCTGATGTGCTCATTCCTGATCCTGTCCATCCTGGTCACACCCAAAGAGAACCTCAGCATCTTCATCTCTGCTACCTCCAGCTCTGCCTCCTGTCCTTTCCTCAGCGGCACTGTCTCTAAACCTTCCCTTTCATTTTAGCTGAAACTCTTCCATCACACCTGACTCTTCTCTCCTGGCATTGCAGCCCCCTCTTTTCCACAGTCTGAACATTTGATTATAAATGCATCGTTTGTATTTGTCTCACTCCCGCTTCTTCTTTTTGCATTGTCAAGTTCTGCTTAGAACCTGCTTGAAATCCAGCAGTCCAAAATGCCAATTCTTGCAACTATTAAAGGTATTCAAATTTGGGTCTGTAGTGTATTTACATTAGGGCTGGAACCCACGGTACGTTCCACACCTCGTTATTTGGCTACGCAAGATTTTTTTGCATCAACTTTTGTCTCCCGGAATTCTTTATCATTCGTTTTTATTACAAAACAACTTTTGTCAGATTCTGAAATAAAAATATGAATATAGCGTAGAGGCGGTCTGCATAAGCTTTGCGTTTTGGGTGACAAAGCACTTTGGTGTCTTCCAATAAATATACAGTATCGATAAATCCAAAAGAACAAAAGTGGCCCCTGGGTGGCACTTTGGACACGCCCTGGTTTGCATTTTTTAGAAAGACAGTAAGAGTTGGAGCAGGATGATGATTATGTTTTTAGTACAGTTCCTTACTTGAAGTGCAGCGTTCTCATAGCTGGGCAGATGTGTGATTGGGTCGCCAGCGAGCGGCACCGATCCAAGAGAAAAGGAATCGGATTTAATAATACTTGCAAACGATCCGAAATCGGAGGTGAACGTCTACAAGCTCAAGCCAGCTGGATGTGTTAGAGATGTCATGGCGGGTGTAGAAGATAAGTCCATGCAAAGCCAGCGTATTGAGCTTCAGGGTATCGCAGGCGATTGGATGGGATCTGAACACGAAGAAAGGATTTGGAATTTGAAACTAGGAAGTTTTCCATGTCCTGTGTCATTTCTGAGATCATAAAAAGGTGATGTGGGATTTGCATGGATGAAAGTGGAACACACCAAGCTCTCATACTCATCCACGAGGTGGATGGCACTCTTTAGTGAAAGGGCATGGATGGAAATGGACCAGGGACTGTGGGGTACTGCCGGGCCTCCAATGAAACAGGGGGGAGGACAAATGTGTTACGCAACATGTGCTGAAAGCCTTGCGTAATCCAACAATTCAACCCGGCCATCCCATTTAGCGTACATTTACACATCACTTAGCTAAAAAAGCCAAGTGGCCCACATCCTTTCTCTCCGGCACGTTGCAGAATTCTAGTAGCACTCAAATGTTTATTTCCGTCCCTCCTGTGTGTATGTAGGCGACAATATTCAGCATCTACTCGGCTTCCTCCACACTATCAGGAGGACGCCTGTCTTTCTGACTGCCTTGAAGAGCTTCGTGCTCCACACCAAATATGCCCGTGTTGGCATAATCCTTCAAAGTTCACGCTGTCATGTTTTCTCCAAATATGAATCAATAAATGATGCTCGTTTGTGGTTGAACACGTCCTACTATCCGTCCGTCATCCATCCTTCTCTTCCGCTTATCCAAGGTCGGCCGCAGGAGCAGCAGCCGGAGCAGGGAAGCTGGACTTCCCGCTCCGAGACCGCTTCGTCCAGATCGAGCCCGAGGTGTTGCCAGGACATAGTCTCTCCAACGTGTGGGCCTCCCCGAGGCCTCCTACCGGTCAGACGTGCCCTGAACACCTCCCCAGGGAGGCATCCTAACCAGATGCCCGACCCGCCTCATCTGGCTCCTCTCAATGCCGAGGAGCAGCGGTTCTATTCCGGGTCTCTCCCGGATGACAGTTCTTCTCCTCCTATCTCTAAGGGAGCCCAGCCTCCCTGCGGAGAAAACTCATTTCAGCCGCTCGTCCTTTGGTCACTACCCAATGCTCATGAGCATAGGTGAGGTAGGAACGTAGATGGACCGCTAAACTTTGCCTTTCGGCTCAGCTCTCTCTTCACCGCAACGGACCGGTGCAGAGTCCGCATCACTGCAGAAGCCGCACCAACCCACCTGTCCGTCTCGCGTTCCATCCTTCCATCACTCGTGAACAAAACCCCGAGGTACTTACACTCCCTCACTTGGGCACAAACTCCTCCTCGACCCGGAGATGGCACTCCACCCTTTTCCGGGAGAGGACCATGGACTCGGACTTGGAGGTGCTTGGTGATTCTCTCCCAGCTGCTTCCCACTCACCTGCCAACTGATCCAGCGAGAGTTGAAGGTCACATCTTGATGAAGCCAGCAGGACCACATCATCCCCAAAAAGCAGACCCTCACAATGCATGCAGGTCCATCTCACCAACTCACCATGAGGTGGGGATCGTTTGACAGCTCCGACCCTGTCTTCCCCCGAGTGTCCAAAACATGCGGCCGCAAGTCCAATGACACGACCACAGTCAAACTGCGGCCCGGGGTGACCCGGTGCCGAGCGCACATGTGGACACCTTATGCTTGAACATGGTGATTGGCCAAAAAGTCCAATAACAAAACACCGCACTGGTTCAGATCAAGGGGGTTCCTCCCAATCACGCCCCTCCGGGTCTCACTTCTCCCCGAGGAAGCTCTCTTCAGTACTCCTTCTAAGGACTCCAAGAATTATAAACTGCTGTTTGGCGCATGAGCGCAGAATCCGTCCCACCACCCCAAGGTGGAAAGAAACCACCTTCTCGTTCACCGGGTTCAACTCCAACATGCAGGCCTGGAGCCCGGGGGCAACAAGAATTGCCACCCCTGCCCGTTGTCTTTCACTGTTGGCAACGCCAGATTGGAATGAAGTCCAGTCCTTCTCGAGAGGACCGGTTCCAGAGTCCTTGCTGTGCATCGAGGTGAGTCCATCTACATCTAGCCGGAACCTCTCCACCTAAAGCACCACGCTTCTGCCTTTGGACGCCGCCCAGCTTGCTTTGCACCCGACCCCCTCGGTACCTCCCACAAATAGAAGGAGGGACCCACGTTACCTTGTCGGGTTGTGCCCGACCGGGCCCCGTGGGTGCAGGCCCGGCCACCAGACGCTCGTCATCGTGCTCCACCTCCAGGCCTGGCTGACCCGCGTCCAGGCGGGGGAAAACCAAGTCCCTTGTGGTTTATCATCACGGGGTTTTGAGCTTGTCATGGGCGACCCTAGCAGGGCATGAAAGGCCCGACAACCCGAGAGTGACGTTTTCCTTGCTTGCTTCTATAAAACGTCTGGCGGAAGAAAGTAGGAAATGCCGAACTGCAACATTTCACACACTATTCAAGCATTTCACGTTAAAGTGCTGTCAAAAAGCCCACTCCTGGGATAGTCCCATGCCTATCATGACTGTACTGTGGGTTTTCTGTACTCACTTGGACTCGCATGCAGCACCCTCGTGTGGGGAAAGAAAAGGCCTGTTCTGGATTTCCTTGACATATCCTTTTGGTCCGATCCTAAAGTGGTCTAAGAAAAACCAGTTAGAGGAATAATAAGAAGAATAGATTTATCATTTCTTTGTGGAAAACTGTCAGGTTCAGAGGTTGGGAGTCCATCAAAGTCTCCTCCGATAATAATAAAGCCGTTATAAAATAATAATACAAATTATTATTAGAACTATTATTAGAACTAAAAGTGCCATCCATCCATTTTTTATACAGCTTCCGCTCATTAGGGTCTGCTGGAGCCTATCCCACGACTAAAAGTGTTTTAGGAGATAAGAAGTCTATGAGTTGGATGGATGAAAGTGCTGAGAAGGTTTTATATTTAGAATGTTATTTTTAACACGTTTTACATTAAAATATCCCAAAAAATTATACAAAGCATAAAACTAAAAAATATATATTTCATGTGACTTTATTGCCACAATATTTTAACTTTATTTCCAAAATAATTTCCCCCAACCCAATATTCCAAAGATTGATGTTGTGACATTTCAAAAATAAAAACGAACCGTTACTAAAATGACACGTTTATGCTTGTAATATTGACTTTTTCCTCTTAATATTTTATTTAATTTTTCTAGTAATTTTGACTTTATTCTCCTAATGTTAGAACCCTTCTCACTCTCATTTTCCAACTTATTCTTCTAATAGTTGGACTTACTTTTGGTACAATTACTCATTTTTAAATGTCTGCCGTTTCCTTTTTTTGTTCAATTGTATTTCTAGAAGGTCCCGCGGGCCAATAAATCCCTCGGAACCCTGTTGTAAAATAAGATGTTACACATGCCGCATTTGAAGAAAAACATGCAGGAAAATAAAATGTGGTCGTCAAAAGAGCCACATGACTTCCCCGCCTTCCAAATTCCAATCGGCTCTGAGATGAAATGAATTTCCTAGGAATTTCCATCACTAGTCAGTTGACAGGTTTCCGGCTGCTGCTTCCTTGGTTCCGTGGAGAACCTTAGTTTTCATGTTCACTCGAACAAAACAACTTTGCAAGACGAGCCAGGCGTACGAAACGCTAACATGACGAGCACGTTGAAAAGCCCGTTTTCATTCTGCCTTTTATTTCAACTATAATCAGGATCAAGCAAACAACGGCAAAGTCATCCAACGACCTTGAAACAAAAAGCTTCGCATGGAAGAAAGAGATGGTTAAATGGTTATGCTAGCATCCCTCATTCCACGTGCAAATACTTTCTTATGCTGTGGAAATGAAAAAACATTTTGGAAAACAGTTTTATCCAAGAAAACTGGCCACTTGCTAGAAGAAAAAAACATTTGTGGTTGGTAACATTGGCATGTAGAAGATGTTCTCTCAAACTTCTACATGTGATCACCGCTCTGCCAACGTTTGCTATGAAAATACAGTTAGGGTAGAAAAGGAGTACAAAGTGCTCGCCCACTGCAGTTCTTAAAAGCAGTACCAACATGGACAACGCTTACCATCTAACATCACAACAGCGTCACTTCTCGTGTAGAAAATCTAGAATTTTCAACAAAAAAATCATCTGCATCGAAAATGTTTTACTGCTAAGTTCAGGAAGTGGCGCCTAACAGACGAACACACACCTAACACAGTCCGTCCTGCAGCGGCTCTGCTTGCGCGGGCTGGCTTGATGTTGCTGGAGCGGTGGTGGTGCTTTCAGGGAACAGGGTGGCCTCAACTTCTGGTGGTCTGGGAGCTTCATGGATGTCCTTGCCCTGTGCCGGATTCTTCTTCTCTGCTTCATCCTCTTCCTCCACGCCATCCTCCCCGCCTAAAAGCCCCGGCGGAAGGGCCTCGGAAGGAGCCGGGCCTTCCTCACGTCCTTGCTCCTGCAGGAGGCTCAGCCGGTTGTTGAGGTCGTTCCTCTCCTTCTGCAGGGCTCTGCACAGTCTCTCCAGGAGCTCCAGCTTGCCATGCAGAGCCTTGAAGTGGCCGTCACTCAGAGTTTTCTACAACACAACAACACTTCATGACAGGGTCAACAGGAGAAGTGCTTAGGGGTACGCGTTATGTTGAGGTTAGGGAGGGAATAGGAAACAAAAAGGGATATTTGAATATGGAAAGGGGAAGGCGAATAATGACTTTCCACATAGATTTGCGTTGCACAGCAAGGAAGTACAAGAGAAATACTCCGCCGACAGCAAACATCACCATGCAAAAGGTTTGTCAAATTGTGAAAAAAAGGGTATAAAAGCTTGGGCTGCGTGGAGTGTTTGGTGAGTCCATGGGGGTTGCTGCATGGGCGAGAACCTGCAAGCATCGCATCTCAGCCTCTTCCTGCACCACCAATGC
Organism: Oostethus manadensis; assembly: GCA_024372805.1. NCBI lineage: Eukaryota > Metazoa > Chordata > Actinopteri > Syngnathiformes > Syngnathidae > Oostethus > Oostethus manadensis. Next base: position 727,061 of record QODF01000256.1, read on the forward strand.
AAGCCAACACGCACTCGGACACACGAGACAGCAACGGTTTTACTAGCTTGGAAATGCGACAAACATCTTTTGCTATTTGCCATTGGCACAATTCTACAATCTTTAGGTTTCCAAAAAAGTGTCTTTTGGGTGGATCTGCAACAATGAAGCACATCATCCAATGGTTTTGATTTGGGATGATGTTCCACTCAATCTCCGAAACGTGGAACATCACATATCTCCTTGGTGGAATGAACGGATGCATCAGCAATTAGCTTCTGGACGTGGCTGGAAACAACATTGCGTGTGTGTAATGGAATACCAAAACTGGTGATTACCTGGAGAACCATCTATTCATTTCTGCGCTAACATGGCTGTTGAGAAACACAGTACTTGCAGACGTTACCTCCTCGGCCATCTGCAGCAAAGCCTGGTTGTTGCTCTCCCATTTTGTCCTCCACTGTGTGGTTTCCTTCTCCAGCTTCTTGATCTTCTTGGTCATCTGGAAGGTGGGCGGAGTTAGGAGCAAGCATTGAGGGAGAAATGAAAGCTTTACTTGTGGTGTTTGTATTCCTTACTTTCTCCATCTCTTGTCTGAACGTGGTGAAGACCTCGTTGCTTTTAGCCAGAGTGCTCTGAAACTCCTCGAATTTGTCCATGTAGAGGGAAAGCTGAGGAAAAGGAGCTACACGTATTCCAAGCAGCTACTGTACAAGTGATGAGCTGTTGCTCCCGTATGAAATATTTCACTTACAAGAAAGTATTTTGCACCCATCAAACTGTTTTGTTTGATGCCTTTGTGGACACTGCTTAAGAATATGCTTACATCTTTTGTTGCCCATCATTCACAATCCGTATGAACACCATGAAGTGTTGTTTTATGTCCCCGTTGTGACAGAGTAGCAGCAGGAGCCGTCGTGAGAACATGTGATACAGAACTTTGCCGTACTTTGGTGGTTTTCAGCAAATGCGTAACTTCCTTCCTGGGCGGACTGATTTCATACAGCAATACAAATATGAGCGCTGCACCTAGCATGAAACTTTCCTAACTCAAAAACGCAATATGTAGCGCTACCTTTTGGTAATGGCCTGACGCGTTGTGAGCACGGCACTGACACCCGGGCAGCCAGTGTGTGCTGAAGCTAGTATCTAGTAGTAGGGTGGTGTGGCGAGGTGTCACTACGCAGGTCAAGTAGTTGTTTGGCATAAATGTTAACGTCGGTGTAGCTTGCTTTGTGGAGGTTTTATAACAAAGCTTTAGAGCGTTGCATCTTATTATATGCACTCCCGTTAGTTCTTTTCATGGTAATGCATCATTGTATTTGAGCATGCAAGGCACACTGGAATACGTCACCGTACAACTGACAGTTCCACGTGTCCAAAAGGAGTAGGAAGAAGCAAAGCTTATTTAATCCTACCAACTATGTCCATACATTTGTACACTTCCGCATTCCTAAGTGTTCTTAGACAGTTTCCTAAGTACTAAAACTAGTCCGACGTCTTTTAGGATTGTGGATGATGGGCAACATTTAAAAAAAAGTCCAGCTGGCAATGCTGCACGCGTGCTTGTGCACGCTCGTATGTGTGCTGTAAACTTAGGGCAAACATTGACGCTTTGTGCTTTCTTACCTGCTGCTTGAGCTGAACTTCTTGCTCCTTCATCAGCTCACACTTGTGCCGCGATTCTGTGGCATTTTTCAGCAACTGAAGCGGTACAAAGCGGGTTCATTAGGTTTTCAGCAGGCAGAAGATGTCAGCTACTCGGCTAGGTGCCCAACATGAGTGCACCCTTCACTTTGCAGCCACTCTGCTTGAGAAGGTACAGTATTTTGCGTTCACAAGCGTGTTCCCAGGCCAGCTGTGAGGCGTAATACCTCTAGCGTGACGTAGGTACACCCTGGGCCCCCTCTAGACTGGGTGTGCCCATAACACCTCACCAGGTAGGCGTCTAGGAGGGATCCAGCTGCTAGTATACACCATCTTGCGCTTTTCGACACTACCCAGAGCACACCGCCATGTGTGAGGGTAAAAAGATGGCTGCGTTCCCTCTTCACCAAAGGTCCGGGACAGCGACCGCATTACTGCAGACGCTGAGCCGATCCGCAGGTTGAGCTCACACTCCAGTTTGTTTAGAAAGAAATCACGCAAACTACTCACAAAGTCTCTCTCTCTCTGCTGTTTCTCCTCCACTTCATTCATAATTTCAGTGATTCTCTGCAGCTTGGCGTCCATCAGCTGTTGCTGCAGCTCTTTGTGCTTGAACACTTTATCTATGTGCTGAAAGGGGGACACACAGCACTTTTAACACAGACTCCTAAAGCAAATCTTTATTTTGCACTGGTGGTTTGTAAACAGGCTATGCAAAGAACCAGGAGCAGCAGTGGGTCATTTATTGCAAACTCACACGGGCTGTTCCAAAGACTAAATGAGATGTAAAATATGTCTTTCATGTTTGTCAGACATTAACACTGGCATGGCATAGGCAAAAAAGCTTGAACGTGGCAGGATGGCTGAACTGCACAGGCGAGGCCTCCTGCAATGAGCCATCGCTGCCTGGTTGGACCCGGTGAGATCATTTTATTTCTCACACCCTGAAGGTTATGGGACAGCTTGTGCAACTGCATGAATTGGTTGCTGTCTATGTGGAGATGTTGATCTTGACTGAGGGTCTATGTGGTGCAGGTTGGTCAGGACAACACGGCCACCTGATACCACTGAACAACCTGAAGCTGCATCTTCAAGCCCTTCTCTCCCAGATGCCATCTTGTGGTTATTGTGTGGTCTGTTGGGGTCAACGATCGATCAGTGCCGTCACAGACAAGTCCCACCTTGACGAAAGTGAATTTGACCTGGGTGTGCCCATTTCCCTCTAAGCCTTTTAAGAAATCACAAAAGCCCATGTTCAGAGACAGAAGGCCTTTTGACCTTAGCCTTCATGACATGGGCAGGACCCAAAACTGGGGTGTCTCGAGCTGATTTGAAATTCAAGCTGCATCATATAATAATTATCAGCACCCAATACAAGCAGCCATTTCCAGACTCTGGCAGTGTTTTACGTACAAGTCAGAAAAGGACCCTGCAGCGGAGTGCAAAACCTGTCGTGCAGAAATTTACCGTGGCGGCACAGAACCGGGGAAGTTTAATACAACCAAGCTCATCGAGCATTTGGAGCGGCATCACAGGGTTTTCCTCAACCCACCAACCTCGGGTTCCCTCAAACACCGAAACGTTGGTGAGAAACTCCCACCAGACAGCAAAAGTCATCAGCTACTAGAGTACTCTTGGGCTGAGTAATATCACTTGATCACACCTTTCCAAGCATTCCACACTACAAAGTAATTCATAAATGTTGGGGTATCGAGCAATCCTCAAGGCTGCACTATCAGTATTGCAGCAGAAGTCAAACACTTTCATCGGGACACCCCCAATCAAAGCTAATGATCGTTTTTGGTAGGAATCCACTGAGAACGTAGCATGCGACCAAAGCGAACCGGTTATAGGGACATACGGTAAGGGGGACATTGAACTGACCGTGATGTCATGGTCTTACCTCTTCTCTGAGCTCATACTGCTCAATAAGCTTTTTGAGCTTTTCAGCAAGCTCTATCTTCTCCTGCCTGAGCTTGATGTTGTGAGAGCTGTGTCGCTCCATCTGCACCTCAATATCACTTAAGGTCATCTGGAAGTGCAGCATGGCTTCCTTACGTTGCTCGTCGTACTCCCTGGACCGCTGGCCATTCTCCTCCTGAGACGTAGGTGTGGGGAGAGAAGTTGAGGACATTCGTTGCAATCTAAGCTCTCGGTTTTTGTAGCTATCAATGACGGTGGACTGCTGTGAACCTTCAAGGTCTTGTTGTGTCTCTGTAGCTCCCTGCAGAGGCTCTCCAACTTGCTGCGGGCCAAGATAGCTTTGCTGTGCTCGCCCTGCAGGTGGATCTTCTCTTTTACGATTTGAGACTGCTTATTCTGCAGAGTCTTCAGACGCTTTTGCGCGCAGCGACTTTCTTCCAACTGAACACACAAAAGCACATGACTCTGTCCATTTTGAATCCTCAGTATGGTAACAACAACGGATACCCCAAAAGCGGTATGAACTGGACATGCAATTTATCGTGATGCAAGTAGCCGAGCACATCCTTTTACCAAGTCTGCATATTTCTTGCACAAAGCAGCCAGTTTTTCTTCAGGTGTGGCTAGGGAGTTCAGGGCCTGCATGAGTAACACAACCTCCTCGCCTGGAAGAGAAAGTCTTCATGAAAATCAGGGATATCAATCAAAATGTTTAATACTGATTAAATATGTCACTTTCATACTAAATCCATTCATCTTGAGATTCTTTTTGTTTGAAATGTTCCATTTATCAGATACAGTAATCCCTTCCTTTATGGCGGTTGATTGGTGATTTTCCACGAAATAGGATTACATATTTATAAACCAAACACTTTTGTGGTCAAGCGCATAGAAAACCTGTTTGCAACCTTCTAAATACAATTCGTAACATTAGGAGGTCCATAGACATGAAATAACACCTGAAGACTCTTATTACACAATGTAGTAAACATCATAACAGAAACAAGACATAAGAATCTCACATGTTAGCATTGCCAAAGTTCTTTGTTGTTCTCCATTACTGACACGTGGTGCCCAGTGTCAAATTCTACATATCACGTCCTTAAATTTCGGAATACTTTTTATTTGTATTTTACGTAATTCTGCCATTTTTATGCTTGAATTTTAGGCCAAAAATACATCGAATGTGCTTAAATATGCAGGTACATTTTTTGTACTAATATACCATATTCGACCATAAAAAGTATGATCTATCAATAGATTTACACCCATCCATATTCTATGCTGATTATCCTCGCTAGGGTCACGGGGGTATGCTGGAACTACCCAGCTGACTTCAGGCCAAAGGACGGATACACCCTGGACTGGTCGCCAGCCAATCGCAGGGCACATATAGACAATCATTCCTACCTTTGGGCAATCCAAACTGCACGTTTCTGGAATGTGGAAGGACAGACAGACTTGACTTGTCTTTATTACATACACTAATGTACTGTAGGGTCATCCCCTGCCAGCTGTCCTTCCAACATCTCCAATGACAAAGTGACACATGAGATATCTATTTTTTTTTTAAACATGCTTATGAAAAAACTGTCCTAGAGATTTTTCATTGTTAATTTCAAGCATTCAATCTCAATTCTATGCCAGATTGACATTTTTTCCCAGAATGGTACAGCCCTAACAGCAGGCATAAGCTGTTGATGAACTCTACAATACCATCCAGCCTCAACAACAAGTACAAGTGCAATAGAGCTCATACCAAAGGTATTGTCATCTGCAGACTTGGCTTCTCCTCCAGGGTCAAGCTCCGCATCGCCCAAGTCCCTGGGACTGTCCTCTCGGCCTGGGGTCTCTCCTCTCTCTTCTTCGGTGCAGCACAACTCTAAGCCAAACTCTGCATCGTCTCCCTGACAGGGGACATATTCACAAGCCCAAATGGATGGATGTTACTCAAAGCCAAAAAAGATGGAACAGGGCAGCAAATTAAACATGGAACAGTGTGGAGGATGATTGGGACCACACCAAAAAGAGGAAAATGTTGAAATTCTGAATGTCACAATATAAATTCTATTATTTCATTCTTCGTCCCCCAGCAAGCCTTGCCCGCCATGACACTTCTGACTTCAACTTATAGGTCAGGCGAGGTGTCAATTCACAGATCCATCATTGTAGTTGCTAGAAAAACTCAATGCCAATCTGGCTCTGTTTTTACCTGCTCACAATGTCACTTCTGATATTTATATTTACTTTAGAGGCAACTGAAAATTGTTCATTTATTTGACAATGTGTGTTCCATGTCAGTCGTCTGCAAGAAAATTAAGTATTTGAAAATGCCCGCACACACATTTTCACCAATCAAATCAAATACGACAAAAAGAAATCCCGTTGGATGCATTCACCTGAAAAGGGCTGTCCAGTACACTTGGTGAATCATTGCCCCCAACTATTCTTCTGGTTGCCACATCAATCTCACACACTCCCGTGGTCTCCATGAAGTGAGGCTAGACATGAAAAAGAAAATATGGCTTTTAATACAGACACCCAAACACAGTGGAACCTCGGTTCACATCAATTTTTTGTAGTTAACTCATTTAGTTGTAATTTTAGAATGTGCCACTGGCCGTTAAAAAAAAAACAAAGTTGTGTGCTGCTAATGACACCCAGTGTGCGCTTTGTGTCCATCAGAGCAAATTATTTTAATGTATTAGTGATGGAGATATCGGTTCTTTATAGAGAGCCGGTTCTTTTGGCTCAGCTCACTAGAAGAAATGGCTCTTTTGGCTCCCAAATGACTCCTCAGACTTTTTTGTTGCCTTAATTTAGTATCACATTAGGCGTATTGCGTAAAATGAATTACTAATGTAAAAAATATATGATCACACTTTAATATTCAAATGGATTTATTTAAATATAAATGAAAAGCTTCAAACATATAATATTGTGTTATATTATAAAATACAAAATTAAAGACCCATCTCAATAGACAAATTAGGTCAAATCGGCTCATGCAAACTTCTCACGAACGATTCGGCTCCAAGAGCACCACAGCACACGTTTAACCCGCCCCACGCTGCTCAGTGTGGACACAGAGACGCCACCACACGTCAATAAAATTTGACTTTAACAGAAAACAAGCCGAGGAAAAAAAAGTAACCTAGCCCCAATTGGCTCCAAAATACGCTAGCCGGCTCCGGTCGTTCATTTAAAAGAGCCGGTTCTTCCAACCGATTCGTTCGCGACTGACACATCTTTGGCAAGTTGCAACCATTATTTTATGGATCCATACCGCCACCTACTGTGTTGACGTGAGTATAGCTATATACCCTAATTTACAGCTAGTTTTGTTGAATACATTTACGTTCCATCATCTAACCCTACATGTACAAATACCGCGGCTGTTTCGATTTTGTTTACGCCAACTAGCTTAAAACGAACCCGGAAGTTTGTAGCTCGCGGTTGAAGACGCACGAGGTAGGAAATGGTTTATGCGGAGGGAACTTTCACGTTTTGTGACGTCACTTTCAGAGCTGTAACACAACCGTGACGTCCAAGTACGGTAGCAGGTTATTTAATCAGGTCCGCGGAGCGTGTACACAACGTGGGAACGGTTCTCTTCGGACGGATGCGTTAGAAAAGCCCCGCGGGGCTCCGGCTGGCTGTGCGGCAACTCCCGAGGAATGGCGTACCAACTACCTGCTCCTGTCAGCTGGACGAACGCGGCGGGTTTTCTCCGCTCACTGCCGCCCCTGCGATCTTACGGCAGCCGTAGGCCGATGGGAACGTTTGGGTGAGCAGATGTAACCTTAACCCGATGTCCCACATTAGCTAGTCCGCTACTGTGAGCTATGCTAACAGCCCAACACCAGAAGTGAACTTCGGCAAGGGTGCACGTGCAAAGGTGCACGCGCGACATCGAACGAACACCGACCGAGCCAAGCGGATGCGCCCGCCGGGACATTTACCTGTTTTCGCCCCGGTGCCGGCTAATTGTTATCAAGATCCCAGGAGCGTGGAAATAACAAGCAATGTCCGGTTAGGGGCTTTTCAAAATAATGTCACGCGTCACTGCCATGCCCGCCAGATGATAAAAGTTGCATTTACTCATGAACGCGCCCGTGAGTGTGTCTCCTTCGCCCCCTTGAAGAACTAGAAGTGATCTGACACCATTCTTGCTGGATAGTCGCATTACCTTTGCAACTTGATGTGTTACACATGCTACTGTTAACAACACACGTATTCACTTCGACGTTAAGTAGTGCGATTTAAATACGCTTTAGCTCCTCGTGCCGTGTGACGTGCTCTTATGTTGGAAAGCGTTGTGCTTGAGGAAGTGACGTAGCACACATGGCGCCAAGTGAAGAGAAAGTCTAGCTTGGAAGTAAAAACGTGATGTGTCGTGTAAATAAACACGATGTTGTACGTCTTCCTTACGAAGCTTCCGGTTCGCCACGGAGGAGGAGTTTTTTGTGACACCTGCTAATGTGAAAACACTTCAGTGAGGAATTACCTTTTCCTGGCCGGGAGAAGACCCCCGGGAAGGTCTAGGACATGCTGGAGGGACTATGTCTCACAGCTGGCCTGGGAACGCCTTGGTGTCCTCCCGGCGGAGCTGGAAGAGGTCGCTGGGGACCGGCCTACTGAAGCTGCTGCCCCCGCGACCCCGACCCGGATAAGCGCAGGAAAATGGATGAATGGCGCGCACTATTGCATTTGTGAAACTTGCAGAAAGTGCAATAAAAACACATTAGACGCTTTTTTAAGCACCTACCTGGTCCAATTTGAAATCCAGAGCAGATAGACCTCTCCAATCTGGACTGAATTAATCAGCAGACCCCAGACATTCATACAAACACACTTTGTGATTTGGAAAACTTAATTGTATTTGTGACAGTCCAATAAAGGCATTGGTTCCTATGTTTTCAGCCTCTAATCCACATTACACCTGCTCCACTTCAAAAACCGTTGGACGTAGACCTCTCCAATCTGGACTGAATTACTCTAAAGAACCCAGACATTCATAAAAACACACTTTGTGATTTGTCAAACCTGTACTCCAATCATTAAAATGCAAGAAAAGGGACAAAACCTCCAAATGACCCTTCAGTAAGTAGGTAGTAGTAAAGGTCAGTATCCTTTTTGATGGCCATCACAAATGAGATGGAGAGACGGGACATTAAGTTAGAATGAAGATTTCATGAAATGTTTTGTTTTTTTCATTTTCACAAATACAGGAGTGAGAGAGGGACGGAAACGGTGGATGTTCCGAAGTTGAAAGTAGGCGGAGTGAGTGATGCTGCTGATGTGGGACGTGAAGGAGAGCATGCTGTCGAGGATGACACCCAGACTCTTTACCTGAGGGGAGGGGAAGATGGAGGAGCTGGCAATTAAAACAGATAAATTGTTGGTTTTATTAAGGGGGGGTTTAGTGCCAATGAGTAGACGTTCTGTTGAAGTTCTGTTTTATTGCTATTTAGTTTGAGCAAGTTTGAGGTCCAGACTTCCCGGTCCCCGGCAACCTCTTCCAGCTCCATCGGGAGGACACCAAGGCGTTCCCAGGCCAGCTGTGAGACATTGTCCCTCCAGCGTGTCCTAGGTCTTCCCCGGGGTCTTCTCCAGGCTGGGCATGCCCGAAACACCTCAGCAGGGAGGCACCCGGGAGGCGTCCGGACTAGATGCCGGAGCCACCTCAACTGGCTCCTCTCCATGTAAAGGAGCAGCGGCTCTACTCTGAGCTCCTCCCGGATGGCCGAGCTCCTCACCCTATGACTACACTCCTTCCCTACTGAGACTGCTGCCCCCGCGACCCGGACCCAGATAAGCGGAAGAAAATGGAATGGAATAGAAGTTTGAGGTGAACCAGGATTTTATTTCAGTGAGGCTGTTGGTCAGGGAGGAGGGTGGGAGAGTGGAGTTGGGTTTGCTAGAGATGTAGAGATGGGTGTCATTCGCGTAGCAGTAAAGGTGGATAGAGTGCTTTCTGAAAATGTGACCAAGGGGAAGCAGGTGGATTATGAACAGTAGGGGGCCGAGGACAGAACCCTGGGGAACACCAGATGTGACAGGGAAGGGGTGTGAGGTGCAAGACTTGAGTTGAATGAACTGGGTGCGGTCTGAAAGGGTGGGAGCGGAACCAGGTGAGGTGTGTTGTGATGCCGACGGAGGAGAGTCTGTCCAGAAGGATGGGGTGTGAAATGGTGTCAAAGGCTGCATGAGGTCAAGCAGAAGGAGAATGGAGAATAAACCAGAATC
>QODF01000256.1:738929-851582 GCA_024372805.1 Oostethus manadensis
TTGTTGCCCATCATTCACAATCCGTATGAACACCATGAAGTGTTGTTTTATGTCCCCGTTGTGACAGAGTAGCAGCAGGAGCCGTCGTGAGAACATGTGATACAGAACTTTGCCGTACTTTGGTGGTTTTCAGCAAATGCGTAACTTCCTTCCTGGGCGGACTGATTTCATACAGCAATACAAATATGAGCGCTGCACCTAGCATGAAACTTTCCTAACTCAAAAACGCAATATGTAGCGCTACCTTTTGGTAATGGCCTGACGCGTTGTGAGCACGGCACTGACACCCGGGCAGCCAGTGTGTGCTGAAGCTAGTATCTAGTAGTAGGGTGGTGTGGCGAGGTGTCACTACGCAGGTCAAGTAGTTGTTTGGCATAAATGTTAACGTCGGTGTAGCTTGCTTTGTGGAGGTTTTATAACAAAGCTTTAGAGCGTTGCATCTTATTATATGCACTCCCGTTAGTTCTTTTCATGGTAATGCATCATTGTATTTGAGCATGCAAGGCACACTGGAATACGTCACCGTACAACTGACAGTTCCACGTGTCCAAAAGGAGTAGGAAGAAGCAAAGCTTATTTAATCCTACCAACTATGTCCATACATTTGTACACTTCCGCATTCCTAAGTGTTCTTAGACAGTTTCCTAAGTACTAAAACTAGTCCGACGTCTTTTAGGATTGTGGATGATGGGCAACATTTAAAAAAAAGTCCAGCTGGCAATGCTGCACGCGTGCTTGTGCACGCTCGTATGTGTGCTGTAAACTTAGGGCAATCATTGACGCTTTGTGCTTTCTTACCTGCTGCTTGAGCTGAACTTCTTGCTCCTTCATCAGCTCACACTTGTGCCGCGATTCTGTGGCATTTTTCAGCAACTGAAGCGGTACAAAGCGGGTTCATTAGGTTTTCAGCAGGCAGAAGATGTCAGCTACTCGGCTAGGTGCCCAACATGAGTGCACCCTTCACTTTGCAGCCACTCTGCTTGAGAAGGTACAGTATTTTGCGTTCACAAGCGTGTTCCCAGGCCAGCTGTGAGGCGTAATACCTCTAGCGTGACGTAGGTACACCCTGGGCCCCCTCTAGACTGGGTGTGCCCATAACACCTCACCAGGTAGGCGTCTAGGAGGGATCCAGCTGCTAGTATACACCATCTTGCGCTTTTCGACACTACCCAGAGCACACCGCCATGTGTGAGGGTAAAAAGATGGCTGCGTTCCCTCTTCACCAAAGGTCCGGGACAGCGACCGCATTACTGCAGACGCTGAGCCGATCCGCAGGTTGAGCTCACACTCCAGTTTGTTTAGAAAGAAATCACGCAAACTACTCACAAAGTCTCTCTCTCTCTGCTGTTTCTCCTCCACTTCCTTCATAATTTCAGTGATTCTCTGCAGCTTGGCGTCCATCAGCTGTTGCTGCAGCTCTTTGTGCTTGAACACTTTATCTATGTGCTGAAAGGGGGACACACAGCACTTTTAACACAGACTCCTAAAGCAAATCTTTATTTTGCACTGGTGGTTTGTAAACAGGCTATGCAAAGAACCAGGAGCAGCAGTGGGTCATTTATTGCAAACTCACACGGGCTGTTCCAAAGACTAAATGAGATGTAAAATATGTCTTTCATGTTTGTCAGACATTAACACTGGCATGGCATAGGCAAAAAAGCTTGAACGTGGCAGGATGGCTGAACTGCACAGGCGAGGCCTCCTGCAATGAGCCATCGCTGCCTGGTTGGACCCGGTGAGATCATTTTATTTCTCACACCCTGAAGGTTATGGGACAGCTTGTGCAACTGCATGAATTGGTTGCTGTCTATGTGGAGATGTTGATCTTGACTGAGGGTCTATGTGGTGCAGGTTGGTCAGGACAACACGGCCACCTGATACCACTGAACAACCTGAAGCTGCATCTTCAAGCCCTTCTCTCCCAGATGCCATCTTGTGGTTATTGTGTGGTCTGTTGGGGTCAACGATCGATCAGTGCCGTCACAGACAAGTCCCACCTTGACGAAAGTGAATTTGACCTGGGTGTGCCCATTTCCCTCTAAGCCTTTTAAGAAATCACAAAAGCCCATGTTCAGAGACAGAAGGCCTTTTGACCTTAGCCTTCATGACATGGGCAGGACCCAAAACTGGGGTGTCTCGAGCTGATTTGAAATTCAAGCTGCATCATATAATAATTATCAGCACCCAATACAAGCAGCCATTTCCAGACTCTGGCAGTGTTTTACGTACAAGTCAGAAAAGGACCCTGCAGCGGAGTGCAAAACCTGTCGTGCAGAAATTTACCGTGGCGGCACAGAACCGGGGAAGTTTAATACAACCAAGCTCATCGAGCATTTGGAGCGGCATCACAGGGTTTTCCTCAACCCACCAACCTCGGGTTCCCTCAAACACCGAAACGTTGGTGAGAAACTCCCACCAGACAGCAAAAGTCATCAGCTACTGGAGTACTCTTGTGCTGAGTAATATCACTTAATCACACCTTTCCAAGCATTCCACACTGCAAAGTAATTCATAAATGTTGGGGTATCGAGCAATCCTCAAGGCTGCACTATCAGTATTGCAGCAGAAGTCAAACACTTTCATCGGGACACCCCCAATCAAAGCTAATGATCGTTTTTGGTAGGGGTCCACTGAGAACGTAGCATGCGACCAAAGCGAACCGGTTATAGGGACATACGGTAAGGGGGACATTGAACTGACCGTGATGTCATGGTCTTACCTCTTCTCTGAGCTCATACTGCTCAATAAGCTTTTTGAGCTTTTCAGCAAGCTCTATCTTCTCCTGCCTGAGCTTGATGTTGTGAGAGCTGTGTCGCTCCATCTGCACCTCAATATCACTTAAGGTCATCTGGAAGTGCAGCATGGCTTCCTTACGTTGCTCGTCGTACTCCCTGGACCGCTGGCCATTCTCCTCCTGAGACGTAGGTGTGGGGAGAGAAGTTGAGGACATTCGTTGCAATCTAAGCTCTCGGTTTTTGTTGCTATCAATGACGGTGGACTGCTGTGAACCTTCAAGGTCTTGTTGTGTCTCTGTAGCTCCCTGCAGAGGCTCTCCAACTTGCTGCGGGCCAAGATAGCTTTGCTGTGCTCGCCCTGCAGGTGGATCTTCTCTTTTACGATTTGAGACTGCTTATTCTGCAGAGTCTTCAGACGCTTTTGCGCGCAGCGACTTTCTTCCAACTGAACACACAAAAGCACATGACTCTGTCCATTTTGAATCCTCAGTTTGGTAACAACAACGGATACCCCAAAAGCGGTATGAACTGGACATGCAATTTATCGTGATGCAAGTAGCCGAGCACATCCTTTTACCAAGTCTGCATATTTCTTGCACAAAGCAGCCAGTTTTTCTTCAGGTGTGGCTAGGGAGTTCAGGGCCTGCATGAGTAACACAACCTCCTCGCCTGGAAGAGAAAGTCTTCATGAAAATCAGGGATATCAATCAAAATGTTTAATTCTGATTAAATATGTCACTTTCATACTAAATCCATTCATCTTGAGATTCTTTTTGTTTGAAATGTTCCATTTATCAGATACAGTAATCCCTTCCTTTATGGCGGTTGATTGGTGATTTTCCACGAAATAGGATTACATATTTATAAACCAAACACTTTTGTGGTCAAGCGCATAGAAAACCTGTTTGCAACCTTCTAAATACAATTCGTAACATTAGGAGGTCCATAGACATGAAATAACACCTGAAGACTCTTATTACACAATGTAGTAAACATCATAACAGAAACAAGACATAAGAATCTCACATGTTAGCATTGCCAAAGTTCTTTGTTGTTCTCCATTACTGACACGTGGTGCCCAGTGTCAAATTCTACATATCACGTCCTTAAATTTCGGAATACTTTTTATTTGTATTTTACGTAATTCTGCCATTTTTATGCTTGAATTTTAGGCCAAAAATACATCGAATGTGCTTAAATATGCAGGTACGTTTTTTTGTACTAATATACCATATTCGACCATAAAAAGTATGATTTATCAATAGATTTACACCCATCCATATTCTATGCTGATTATCCTCGCTAGGGTCACGGGGGTATGCTGGAACTACCCAGCTGACTTCAGGCCAAAGGACGGATACACCCTGGACTGGTCGCCAGCCAATCGCAGGGCAGATATAGACAATCATTCCTACCTTTGGGCAATCCAAACTGCACTTTTCTGGAATGTGGAAGGACAGACAGACTTGACTTGTCTTTATTACATACACTAATGTACTGTAGGGTCATCCCCTGCCAGCTGTCCTTCCAACATCTCCAATGACAAAGTGACACATGAGATATCTATTTTTTTTTTAAACATGCTTATGAAAAAACTGTCCTAGAGATTTTTCATTGTTAATTTCAAGCATTCAATCTCAATTCTATGCCAGATTGACATTTTTTCCCAGAATGGTACAGCCCTAACAGCAGGCATAAGCTGTTGATGAACTCTACAATACCATCCAGCCTCAACAACAAGTACAAGTGCAATAGAGCTCATACCAAAGGTATTGTCATCTGCAGACTTGGCTTCTCCTCCAGGGTCAAGCTCCGCATCGCCCAAGTCCCTGGGACTGTCCTCTCGGCCTGGGGTCTCTCCTCTCTCTTCTTCGGTGCAGCACAACTCTAAGCCAAACTCTGCATCGTCTCCCTGACAGGGGACATGTTCACAAGCCCAAATGGATGGATGTTACTCAAAGCCAAAAAAGATGGAACAGGGCAGCAAATTAAACATGGAACAGTGTGGAGGATGATTGGGACCACACCAAAAAGAGGAAAATGTTGAAATTCTGAATGTCACAATATAAATTCTATTATTTCATTCTTCGTCCCCCAGCAAGCCTTGCCCGCCATGACACTTCTGACTTCAACTTATAGGTCAGGCGAGGTGTCAATTCACAGATCCATCATTGTAGTTGCTAGAAAAACTCAATGCCAATCTGGCTCTGTTTTTACCTGCTCACAATGTCACTTCTGATATTTATATTTACTTTAGAGGCAACTGAAAATTGTTCATTTATTTGACAATGTGTGTTCCATGTCAGTCGTCTGCAAGAAAATTAAGTATTTGAAAATGCCCGCACACACATTTTCACCAATCAAATCAAATACGACAAAAAGAAATCCCGTTGGATGCATTCACCTGAAAAGGGCTGTCCAGTACACTTGGTGAATCATTGCCCCCAACTATTCTTCTGGTTGCCACATCAATCTCACACACTCCCGTGGTCTCCATGAAGTGAGGCTAGACATGAAAAAGAAAATATGGCTTTTAATACAGACACCCAAACACAGTGGAACCTCGGTTCACATCAATTTTTTGTAGTTAACTCATTTAGTTGTAATTTTAGAATGTGCCACTGGCCGTTAAAAAAAAAACAAAGTTGTGTGCTGCTAATGACACCCAGTGTGCGCTTTGTGTCCATCAGAGCAAATTATTTTAATGTATTAGTGATGGAGATATCGGTTCTTTATAGAGAGCCGGTTCTTTTGGCTCAGCTCACTAGAAGAAATGGCTCTTTTGGCTCCCAAATGACTCCTCAGACTTTTTTGTTGCCTTAATTTAGTATCACATTAGGCGTATTGCGTAAAATGAATTACTAATGTAAAAAATATATGATCACACTTTAATATTCAAATGGATTTATTTAAATATAAATGAAAAGCTTCAAACATATAATATTGTGTTATATTATAAAATACAAAATTAAAGACCCATCTCAATAGACAAATTAGGTCAAATCGGCTCATGCAAACTTCTCACGAACGATTCGGCTCCAAGAGCACCACAGCACACGTTTAACCCGCCCCACGCTGCTCAGTGTGGACACAGAGACGCCACCACACGTCAATAAAATTTGACTTTAACAGAAAACAAGCCGAGGAAAAAAAAGTAACCTAGCCCCAATTGGCTCCAAAATACGCTAGCCGGCTCCGGTCGTTCATTTAAAAGAGCCGGTTCTTCCAACCGATTCGTTCGCGACTGACACATCTTTGGCAAGTTGCAACCATTATTTTATGGATCCATACCGCCACCTACTGTGTTGACGTGAGTATAGCTATATACCCTAATTTACAGCTAGTTTTGTTGAATACATTTACGTTCCATCATCTAACCCTACATGTACAAATACCGCGGCTGTTTCGATTTTGTTTACGCCAACTAGCTTAAAACGAACCCGGAAGTTTGTAGCTCGCGGTTGAAGACGCACGAGGTAGGAAATGGTTTATGCGGAGGGAACTTTCACGTTTTGTGACGTCACTTTCAGAGCTGTAACACAACCGTGACGTCCAAGTACGGTAGCAGGTTATTTAATCAGGTCCGCGGAGCGTGTACACAACGTGGGAACGGTTCTCTTCGGACGGATGCGTTAGAAAAGCCCCGCGGGGCTCCGGCTGGCTGTGCGGCAACTCCCGAGGAATGGCGTACCAACTACCTGCTCCTGTCAGCTGGACGAACGCGGCGGGTTTTCTCCGCTCACTGCCGCCCCTGCGATCTTACGGCAGCCGTAGGCCGATGGGAACGTTTGGGTGAGCAGATGTAACCTTAACCCGATGTCCCACATTAGCTAGTCCGCTACTGTGAGCTATGCTAACAGCCCAACACCAGAAGTGAACTTCGGCAAGGGTGCACGTGCAAAGGTGCACGCGCGACATCGAACGAACACCGACCGAGCCAAGCGGATGCGCCCGCCGGGACATTTACCTGTTTTCGCCCCGGTGCCGGCTAATTGTTATCAAGATCCCAGGAGCGTGGAAATAACAAGCAATGTCCGGTTAGGGGCTTTTCAAAATAATGTCACGCGTCACTGCCATGCCCGCCAGATGATAAAAGTTGCATTTACTCATGAACGCGCCCGTGAGTGTGTCTCCTTCGCCCCCTTGAAGAACTAGAAGTGATCTGACACCATTCTTGCTGGATAGTCGCATTACCTTTGCAACTTGATGTGTTACACATGCTACTGTTAACAACACACGTATTCACTTCGACGTTAAGTAGTGCGATTTAAATACGCTTTTGCTCCTCGTGCAGTGTGACGTGCTCTTATGTTGGAAAGCGTTGTGCTTGAGGAAGTGACGTAGCACACATGGCGCCAAGTGAAGAGAAAGTCTAGCTTGGAAGTAAAAACGTGATGTGTCGTGTAAATAAACACGATGTTGTACGTCTTCCTTACGAAGCTTCCGGTTCGCCACGGAGGAGGAGTTTTTTGTGACACCTGCTAATGTGAAAACACTTCAGTGAGGAATTACCTTTTCCTGGCCGGGAGAAGACCCCCGGGAAGGTCTAGGACATGCTGGAGGGACTATGTCTCACAGCTGGCCTGGGAACGCCTTGGTGTCCTCCCGGCGGAGCTGGAAGAGGTCGCTGGGGACCGGCCTACTGAAGCTGCTGCCCCCGCGACCCCGACCCGGATAAGCGCAGGAAAATGGATGAATGGCGCGCACTATTGCATTTGTGAAACTTGCAGAAAGTGCAATAAAAACACATTAGACGCTTTTTTAAGCACCTACCTGGTCCAATTTGAAATCCAGAGCGGATAGACCTCTCCAATCTGGACTGAATTAATCAGCAGACCCCAGACATTCATACAAACACACTTTGTGATTTGGAAAACTTAATTGTATTTGTGACAGTCCAATAAAGGCATTGGTTCCTATGTTTTGAGCCTCTAATCCACATTACACCTGCTCCACTTCAAAAACCGTTGGACGTAGACCTCTCCAATCTGGACTGAATTACTCTAAAGAACCCAAACATTCATAAAAACACACTTTGTGATTTGTCAAACCTGTACTCCAATCATTAAAATGCAAGAAAAGGGACAAAACCTCCAAATGACCCTTCAGTAAGTAGGTAGTAGTAAAGGTCAGTATCCTTTTTGATGGCCATCACAAATGAGATGGAGAGACGGGACATTAAGTTAGAATGAAGATTTCATGAAATGTTTTGTTTTTTTTCATTTTCACAAATACAGGAGTGAGAGAGGGACGGAGACGGTGGATGTTCCGAAGGTGAAAGCGAGTGATGCTGCTGATGTGGGACGTGAAGGAGAGCGTGCTGTCGAGGATGACACCCAGACTCTTTACCTGAGGGGAGGGGAAGATGGAGGAGCTGGCAATTAAAACAGATAAATTGTTGGTTTTATTAAGGGGGGGTTTAGTGCCAATGAGTAGACGTTCTGTTGAAGTTCTGTTTTATTGCTATTTAGTTTGAGCAAGTTTGAGGTCCAGACTTCCCGGTCTTCGGCGACCTCTTCCAGCTCCACCGGGAGGACACCAAGGCGTTCCCAGGCCAGCTGTGACACATTGTCCCTCCAGCGTGTCCTATGTCTTCCCCGGGGTCTTCTCCAGGCTGGGCATGCCCGAAACACCTCAGCAGGGAGGCACCCGGGAGGCGTCCGGACTAGATGCCGGAGCCACCTCAACTGGCTCCTCTCCATGTAAAGGAGCAGCGGCTCTACTCTGAGCTCCTCCCGGATGGCCGAGCTCCTCACCCTATGACTACACTCCTTCCCTACTGAGACTGCTGCCCCCGCGACCCGGACCCAGATAAGCGGAAGAAAATGGAATGGAATAGAAGTTTGAGGTGAACCAGGATTTTATTTCAGTGAGGCTGTTGGTCAGGGAGGAGGGTGGGAGAGTGGAGTTGGGTTTGCTATAGATGTAGAGATGGGTGTCATTCACGTAGCAGTAGAAGTGGATAGAGTGCTTTCTGAAAATGTGACCAAGGGGAAGCAGGTCGATTATGAACAGTAGGGGGCCGAGGACAGAACCCTGGGGAACACCAGATGTGACAGGGAAGGGGTGTGAGGTGCAAGACTTGAGTTGAATGAACTGGGTGCGGTCTGGAAGGGTGGGAGCGGAACCAGGTGAGGTGTGTTGTGATGCCGACGGAGGAGAGTCTGTCCAGAAGGATGGGGTGTGAAATGGTGTCAAAGGCTGCATGAGGTCAAGCAGAAGGAGAATGGAGAATAAACCAGAATCCAGACAGATCGGGTTTGGGGTGGAGCGTTGAGAATGGTATGGAGATGTGTGTTGTAGTGTGTGAGTAACTCGTCTGTTGTAGATAATAGGAGTAAAAAGCTGACTTTAGGGCTGTTATTTCATCTCTAAAGAGCTCTAATAATGTTGAAAAGCATATTTAGAAGGTGGTACAAAGGTTTCCTATGCTGTAACCACAAATATTAGGTAGCACAGCTCTAGTCTGTGAGCTTGGTGCAGGATCCAACAATGTATCCTCTAAAAGAGGAAGTGGGTCAAACGGGAATGTTGGCCTCTTTAGTGGTGGACGTACAGAAAAAGTGGCAAAGGAATATACTTTGCTGCACCTGACATGAGCGGTCTCAGCATAACTGGAATACCTCTGCATGCAAAATATGTTCCTTTACAAGGACTGCAAAGAATTGACTGCATTCCAGGAGCTCTTCTCCCGGTGTTTAAGCATTTCAACTCGGACGTCTTTGCTGTGCCAGCCAATCGGCTCAGAGCTGGATTGGCAGGGAAGAGTCCTATTGGCTCAGTGTAAACCTTTTTGCCATCTGATTGGTTGCAATAGTTGTAACCCCCACCCATTTCCCCTCCGCCCACCGAGAAGAAGAAAATAGCTGTAAGAAAAGGAGCAGCGGAGCAAATGTTTGTCTGCCTTCAGCAGAAATCTCAGCGATCTGACTGGAATCCACCCTTTACGCTCACAGGATTCTTTTCTTCATTCGTCTCTGGGTCGGTACGTCCCTCTATGTGTTCAATGTTGTAGTTGCTAGTTCGAAAGCCACCGCGTCCAGGCAGGCTGGTGTCAAATGACAACATCGATCTGGCGTTTCCCTTTTTCCTCCGGGTCTCCGTGACAAACATCGACGTGTTCTGCATTCCTTAGCTTTTCCCTGTCTGGGCTGCACGTTCATCGACGATCAGGCAGGCAATCAATCAATAGAAGTGATCAATTAGGATGGACGAGCGCCGCAAAGAAAGCCAGACGAGCCGAGACGGGAAACACCGTGAGATCGAGCCAAAGACCGGTGTTGATACCTTGCCAGTGCGGTATCGGGTCGACACTACACACACACACACACACACACACACACACACACACATATATATAATATATATATATGAAGAATTAGAGTCTGTTGTTTGTCTGAAATCTTTGTTATTTAATTTGTTTAATTTTTTGATGGTGAATATAATCACAAAGATTTATGCAAACAATGTAAAAAGAAATGTAACAATTTAGGACAATGTAACATATTAAGCAAAACTAATGCAATTATTGCCTTTTTATTACACACAATGTTTAAGCCAAATAACGCAAATACGGAAAATTGGCTTTCATTTAAAGCCCTCCTGTGTCCCGGACTTCGTAAACTGTACAGTATAATCAAAAATACTGTATAAAGTGGATTTCCGCATTCCCGGCAAATTCACCGATTCGTAGTCCAAAAATACATTTTTTCATGTTATTTTTCTCTGAAAGTAGGCGTGTGTTCTACATCTTGTTCACCATAAGTCATAATTTGTCAATACAGTGGAACCTTGGTTAGCGTACGACCCGGTTACCATGCTTTTTGGGTAACAGCAATTTACGCCAAACGTAGTCTCAGTTCGTCTACATGTTCCGATTAGCGTACAATATGGCGCGCGTCTTGTCATGTTATTAATAGACTGCGTGAGTGCAGCTGTATTTGTAACGTTTCTTTATCACAACCTCCTCCAAGGCATTGTAATGCATGCTTGCTAGTGCATGGAAACAGGAAGCAGAGCTGCGTCGCCCCTCTACGATGGTTCACTATAGTTCTTTGCTAAAACAAAACACATTTTTGTAGTCTACATACATGACACAATTCTAAAATGCGTATACATTATGGATAAAAGCGATACATGAACATTTAGGGTTACTTTCACCTTCATCGATGACAGGATTGTTGCCATTTGGCTTATTTTGCAGCCGTGATCAAAAGGAAAGCAGAGACTTATTGTGAGAATTCAGGAAATAACTCGCAGCAAAACACCAAGGTGGTGTCTGTGTTGATTTTGCTGCAAGAATCACGTCTTCAGTGAAGGGGAAAGTAACCCTAAAATGAAATGATTCCTTTCATAAAAGTTATGGTGAAATGGCTCTGGATTTGTTGCGGTGAAAGTAGTAAGCATTGCATGTTGTCTGTGGGTAACAGTGTAGCTGTATGTTGTGTGTGTATACAGTATTGCATGCCTAGCATAGGCATCCGTGAAGGTGGGGCCAATGTCTCCATTCTTTCTTCTTGAGGCGGGTCCTAATTCCAGACAGGCCAAGTTGCAGGGCTACAAAGGATTTGGCCTGAGTTTGGCTTTTGCACATTTATTGCCAGCACAGTAATAAACCTTTTTTTTTTTCAATATTGTAAATGATGTTGGCAGGTACTGATTTCTTACGAGGGCTCAAATGGCCCTCACTTTGTTGTCTTTACTGCAAATCAAGCATTTTGCTTTCTGCTCACTTTTCATTATCTTTACTGTCGGGACCTCAACATGCAAAATACTGACCCAACCCCCGCCTCAGTACAAACGCACACACATGCTGGTATGTGGATGGTACACATGCACTGGCTCTGTAAACCCAGGGTAAATTTATTCTGGTTGTCATGGAAACAAAATAGTTTCTGACGGTGGAGGAAGATAGTCATACATCCAATGCCAGGGGTGTCAAACGTGAGTCCCGAGGGTCGGCATTGCCGCTCTTTATACTCCTTTTTCACTGTAGCAAACTGTGGTGTTGGTGCTGGATTAAGTGCCAAGCCGGGGTGGAACCGTTTTGCCTGCAAAGTTTCATTTCCCATTGTCCTGGGGAGCCATGTCACTATGTCACAGGGGAGGAAATAACAGGAAATTGTGGAAACACACAAGTCACTGTAGTCCTGGACATTACACAATACTTACAGGTAAATAGACACACACAGGTGCAGAACCACACACATGTTTTCGGACAGAAAGATGAAAAGGTTCAGTCGGAGCACATGAAATGTTACTTATTACATGACTGTACTTTTGCACTGAAACTAGTTTGCTGACAAGGGGAGGGTGGCCATCGGCTTTCATTCATTCGACAATAGCAAGCTAGGATGCTAATGCTAACAGAAGGCTAGTATTTACAACCAAAACTGTGCTGTGCTAACAACATTAAACTAAAAACATACAACTTCCGGGAGTCCAGGCATCTAGGCCTGTTATGCTAACAAATTTTGCTGGACAATAATTTGCCTACAAATGATTGTCCACAGTCCATATTATTGACAACATTTTTTTCATGAATTATAAGACACAATAATGCAAATACGTTGTATATAAACTTGAATTTAACATTGATTGCAGATACAGTTGTAATAGCTTTTTTTGTGACACTTATTTTCTTACCACTATTAGACAGGATATCCGCCGTTCTTATTTTGAAGCCCGGAAGTGTGAAGTCTTGGGGCCGTTGTCTCTATTTCACACACAACTTGCACCAAAAACGCTGGGCTGCATTAAGGTTACTTGGAAGAATGTTCTGTGAGTAAGACTGTGTTTTACGGCTACGACAAGCTGGGCGCAAAAATAACCGTGCTTCTCGTCTTTTTTTCCTTTAGAGCGAGCACGTCGTCATCGGGCATTGCAAAAAGCTCTTTACATCAGCCAATTCGAGTCGCACACATGCTGGCATACTTGCAAGCTAGCGGAAGGAGGAGGTTCTGCCAACTTCCAGCTTGACATTTGCTCATGATTGAGCAGGTATATAATTCGTTCCTCCTTCTCACAATAACAGCACTTCTTTCACATGACGTCACTTTCTGCAAGCTTCCACGTTAACAATAAGTTGCCTTTTTATTGGCCAATTCCGCAATGGCCAGGATTCAGTTGATTCGCTGTTTATGACTGTGGCGCTACACAAATAAATGGATTTGAAATGAATTGAAATTCACATGTCAGCAAAAGGCCAGCAAAATGAATTAGTTTTTCATTTCATTTCAATTCAATAATTTATTGATTATCGTGACTGGCCTGGGCATTACTGTCCTCCGACCACTGCCACTCATAGCTAGGTCTTTCTTTTGCTCTCTCTAGTCCTTTTCTTGGGTACTCAGTAAACTACAGCTCTCATACTGTGAAAGTCCCACCACCACCTGTGGACACTTGTCATGTACTCCTCACCTGACACCGTCTGAAGCAAATAAGTTTATCTTCTATCATGAGAGCACAGGACACGCTTCCTCTAATCCACGTTCTCACATTCTCTTTAGCGACCCGTTTGCAGCCTTTCTTGTGCATGCAAGCTGGGTAGCTCAACAAATAGGAGGATATGTTTAACCTGATTGGTAGTACAGGCCCCTGGCAGAAAAATAGCTGTTGTGACTCACGCCCAGCAGTGTAGGATCAGGTTATTTTCCGTGGTACCTTTCTACCACGAAACTCATACTTAATGGTCAGTAACTGAATGTTGCTGAAGTCTCAATTTAAACATGCTGTAAGGGTGTGGACGCTGTTCTATTCCCCGAAGGGCTCTGTATTACAGGGGAGGCTGTGATGTTTTGGTTTGGTCCGGCAAATGTGGCTGAGCAGGGACTGGAAGGGAGCAAGCCAATCTGCATTGTCAATGCAGAGAAGCAAGTGTTCATATGTTGTATGATGATGTATTCGTCCTTTCATTATTTATTGTAGTTGGGACACCCAGCTACTTGCACATTTCTCAGCATTCCCACATCAAAATGTTCGGCTCAACTTGTTTCCACATTTTCCATACCGCCACATTTTTCCATTGAACATGAATGGGCAATTCTGGCATCAGAACATTCTGGCTATCAGTTTTCCAACACTCCAGGATTCATAGAGCATCTGGGACGAGAGGTGTATGCGCAAAAGCACGACGATCACTCTCATTTCCGTTTAGTAGTAAAGATTGCTGCAGTGTGTGCACTAGTGATGTGCGGTACCGTTACTTTCATTTCCGATCCGATACTGGGTCAAATTTAGGCTGGTGTTGGCGATTCCAATTTAATATTTTGTGCAAATTCACCTCAGTGTGTCTTAGTGAGTGAGAGAGCTGTTGTTCCACTACACACCACTGCGTGCACCGTTCCGCAACACACAATGCTGTATTTTTGCAGATGAAGTAAATCCTGTATGAAGTCACGTTGGACAGAGGTCGTAACTAAGACAAAGCTATCCCGGCTAACGTTATGTCGGTAAGGTCGGGCCCTGCCACAGACCAACTTCTTGACCAACTAGGCAACCTCACCCCCAGAGATAGGAGAGCCTACCATGGAGTCCCCAGGCACTGCTTCCTCATTGGAAGACATGTTGGTGGGACTGAGGAGGGCTTTGAATTATTCCTTCCACCGGTCCACATCTTCAGTCGAGGTCTACTTCATCACCTCCTTGTCACCCCTCCCATGTCGGAGTTTTTGCCTCTGCAACCACCAAAGCTGCAAAACGCTTGGTCTGCCAGTACTTGTCAGCTTCTTCTGGAGTCCAAAAAGGTCCCGTAGGAATCCTTCGTCAGCTTGACAGCATCCCTCATCGTTGATATGAGAAATGTGGAAAGAGAATTATTGTTACGGGAAATGTGGAATTTCAGGAAATGTTTGTCATGTGGAGAATCGTTGGTCCAGATGTCCTACAAGAGTTGAATGTTTTCATGTCGGAATAATTGAAATCGGTTGAGAGATGTACAAAGAGAAATTGTTCAGTCATTCTCAATGGGAATGTTCAATCAATACGGAATTATAGAAAAAGCAGGGATATTTTGAAATGTGCCAATAGATGGCATGCATGTGCCAAATGAGCTGAGCATTTTTATGACGGCTTGAGATAGTTGAGAAAAGGGGTACTAGTTGCCCATTAACAAATGGGGCGGACCAAAAATAATAAAGCGCAGAAATTTGCTCTTCAGCAGTCACACAAAAAAGGAGGCGAGGCTGCAGAAAAAGTAAACATCCTGCCCTTTGCAAGGAAGTAGACAGCTTTGTGTATGAAACAATGTTATATGGACCTGGGCTTCCATCGTGCTCTTGAACATGTCAGCCACACATTTGTTACCTACTCCATGTGCTCGATTTTTCATTCATTTGAGATATTTTCATGACAGCTTTGGAACTTCCTCAGCCTCATTTCAGGGCAAGTGCACACAGGAAGGGCTGTCTTTTTGGATCAGAAAGAACAAGAACAGCACAGGCCAATCATGGCAGAGATGTGTGATATTCCTGTAGCAAATGTCATCGCATATAAAAGACCATTAGTTTGTGACAAACACGTCACATCACGCCAGGCTCAGCTAACCTTTCATTAGCAGTATTGGGCAAATTACTTTCCAATGTAATTAGGTATAGTTACTAAATATTTACCCCTAAATGTAATCGGATTAGTAACATAGTTACTTCATAAATGTCATTATTTAAGTAATTATAGTGGTACCTTAGTTTTTGTTATTAATCCGTTCCAAAAGGTCCAATGAAAACCCAACAATTTCTCCATAGGAAATCATGTAAATCCAATTAATGTGTTCCAGACCTTACATCACTTTTAGCTTTACTGAAGACCCTTGAGGGAGGGACACACACCACCTTTTGGGTTTTGTTATGAGTTATTTCTTGAATTCAATAGTGTTTCTCAGCTTCTTTATCAAAATGCTCAAACTCACAATTTCTTTGGCCCCGTGGCAGGTTATTTCGCAGTCACACTCAAAAACATCAACAGAGAGTAAGTTAGCAGCACCCAGGTTGTTTGTTTTGCCACTCGATTCAGTGGGAAACAGATCAGTTTGCTACGTGCAATACTGTATGATAACTGAGATGTGTACAAACATTTTTGCAGCAACTAAATGATACAAAACTGGAGCATTCGAAAACTGAGGTTTGACTGTATTGAATGATTTTAAATTTACTTTTACTTTTAATTCCAGACTTGTAATGTTACAGACATTCTGGAATTAACCAAATAAATGTTGCAAGGAAAATAATAAAATTCAACTTGTGCATTATTTTGTAGATATTTTCGGTTCCTCTAAGGTGTTTTTTTGTCTTCAGGTTGATGAGTGACTGGGGAGGATAATGATTTCCTGATCTTTCACCTCACAATCCAACCAATACCAAGCATGAACCACACACCCAGTCCCCACCTGTCCGATGGCAGCAAGTCGACAGGAGGCGGCCTTCTGTGCAGCCTGGGGATGGGTTCTGACAGCGGGATCCGTTCGCCAGAAAGCCTTATCCACACCCCCAGCCCGAATGGAGAGACCCCCAGCTCCAGCCCGCCACTGCTGCTGTCACCTGGACTCACAGGCCTGGGCCTGGGAGCCCTGGGCATGATGGGGGAGGCTGCCGGGGCAGACTGGGAGAGCAGGGAAGAGCTGAGACTCAGGGAGCTGGAGGAAGCACGGGCCAGAGCAGCTCAGATGGAGAAAACCATGCGCTGGTGGTCCGATTGCACGGCCAACTGGAGAGAGAAATGGAGCAAGGTGGGTTGCTAGTTATAAATGAATAAATCAAATGTTTTCATTAATGTGGTATTACGGGCATGTCCAAATTTTATCCGTTGAGGTCTGTCTACAATTACAACTTAAAATAATTACAAATCGTAGTTAGACAATTACCTTTTCCATTTCAATAAGCAACATTGGGCTGGCACCACAGTGCAAAATATCATTTTTACCCTGGTAGAACTTTACTTGCACGTGTTGCCTAACATAAGCCAGCATAGTTAGGATACCAACACTCGAGAATGTCTGCACCTGCCCAGGCAAGCTGGCTAGGGAAGGGAGGCGACTCCAGGTGGAAGAAGAAGATATGCAAACTGGGAATTCAACAACAAACTGTTTGATTGGTACTTTATTTAAACGAGACGATGCAATTTCAGAAGAAATTGCATTTTCATGCTGAAGATGACCTGAACTGTAGAATGAATGTTCAAATATCCTAGAATGTGTTGAAAGCTATTCTCCACCTGAGTCAATCCAGCAACCGTGAGGTTGGGAGACAACCACACTAAGCCAGCGGTGGGCAATTATTTTGACTGGCGGGCCAGACTTATACAGTATTTGATACATTCACACAATCTATTCTCATAATTCTAACAGTCCGCTTGGAATTATTGGTCTTATTTTATTTGTAAAAGCAACACACAATCTGCTTTATGTTCTTGGGTACCTTTTTTTAGAAGCACTTTAAACATTAGACCACATCAAATAACGAAAAAGAATTTTACCGTTCCACACAAAGGAGTGGAATAGACTTTCTGGACTTGCAAAAGGCATTCTACCGTCAAACGGTAGGGAGATAAAGAAATGGATATTATCAGTTTCTAAATATTACTTGAAATATTAAATACTTGAAATATTACTTTTCAAGGGGAGGTGTCCGAGAGACCTGGTCTTCGGCGGCCAAATCTGGTTCTTGGGACATGGAATGTCACTTCTCTGTTTGGGAAGGAGCCCAAGCTTGTAGAAGAGGCTGAAACATTCCGACTAGATATAGTCGGACTCATCTCAACCCACAGGTTGGGCTGTGGAACCAAATTCCTTGAGAGGGGCTGGACCTTGTTCTACTCTGGAGTTGCTGCAGGGAAGAGGCGGCGAGCTGGGGTGGACTTATTAATAGCTCCGCGGCTTGGTGCCTCTGTGTTGGAGTCCGTCCCAGTGAACCAGAGGGTTACTTCCCTACGCCTTTGGGCTGGGAAAAGTGTCTTGACTGTGGGTTGTGCGTACGCGCCAAACGGCAGTTCAGAGTGCCCAGCCTTCTTGGAGTCTATCAGACGAGTGCTAGAGAGCACCCCAGCTGGTGACTCCATAGTTCTACTGGGAGACTTCAACGCCTATGTGGGCAATGACAGTGTGACTTGGAGGGGCGTGGTTGGGAGGAACGGCCTCTCTGATCTGAACCCGTGTGGTGTGTTGTTGCTGGACTTCTGTGCGAATTACAGTTTGTCCATAACAAACACCATCTTCGAACATAAGGATGTCCATAAGTGCACTTGGCACCGGGACACCCTAGGTTGCAGGTCTAGAAACGACTTTGTGGTCGTATCATCAGATCTGTGTCCGCATGTTCTGGGTTGTCAACTGATCACCACCTGGTGATGAGATGGATTAGATGGCTGGGAAGGATGCCGGAAAGACTTGGTAGACCCAAACACGTAATGAGGGTGTGCTGGGAACGTCTGGCAGAGTCTCCCGTTCGTTAAGTCTTCAAGTCTTCTTCGGCAGTGGTCGAGGCAAAAACCCGGGTGTGGGAACAGTTTGGTGAGGCTATGGGGGGTTGCTGACCTCGACTGAGGATATAGTTGGTCGGTGGAAGGAATACCTTGAGGCCCTTCTCAATCCCACTGACATACCTTTCGTAGAGGAAGCAGAGTCTGAGGACACGTACAGCACGCGAACAATTCTATCTATGTGGCTGAGGTATTTGGGGTTGCTAAAACACTCCCCAGTTGCAAGGCTCTGGGGGTGGACGAGGATGTTGAAGGACTGTCTTGGTTGACACGCCTCTTCAACATCGCGTGAAAGTCGGGAACGGTACCTCTGGACTGGCAGACCGGGGTGGTGATCCCCATTTTTAAAAGGGTGACCGGAAGGTGTGTTCCAACTATAGGGGGATCCCACTCCTTAGCCTCCCTGGGAAAGTCTACTCCAGGGTGCTGGAGAGAAGGGTACAACGGTTAGTCAAACCTTGGTTACAAGAGTTGCAATGTGGTTTTCGTCCCTGTCGCGGAACACTGGACCAGTTCTACACCCTTGCAAGGGTACTCGAGGGTATGTGGGAGTTTGTCCAACCGGTCTGCATGTGCTTTGTAGACCTGGAAAAGGCATTCGACCGTGTCCCTTGTGGTGTCCTGTGGGGGGTGCTCCGGGAGTACGGGATTTGTGGTCCGCTACTACATGCCATTCGGTCCTTGTACAATCCAAGCAGGAGCCTGGTTGGCATTGCCAGCAGTAAGTCGAGCTTGTTTCCGGTGAACGTTGGCCTCCGCCAAGGCTGCTCTTTGTCACCGATTCTGTTCATAATCTTCATGGACAGAATTTCTAGGCGCAGTCAAGATGTTGAGGGAGGCCAGCTTGGTGAGCTTAGGATCTTGTCTCTGCTATTTTCAGACTCTGTGGTCCTTATGGCCTCATCAGGCTGTGATCTTCAGCGTTTACTGGAGCGGTTTGCAGCTGAGTGTGAAGCTTCTGGGATGAGACTCAGCACCTCCAAATCCGAGGCCATGGTTCTCAGTCGGAAACGGGTGGACTGTATCCTCCGGGTCGGGAGTGAGGTCTTGCCTCAGGTGGAGGAGTTCAAGTATCTCGGGTTCTTGTTCACGAGTGAGGGAAGGTTGGAGCGTGAGATCGACAGACGGATCGGTGCAGCATCTGCAGTAATGCGGTCGCTGTACCGGACCGTCGTGGTGAAGAGAGAGCTGAGCCGGAAGGCAAAGCTCTCTGTTTACTGATCGATCTACGTTCCCACCCTCACCTATGGTCATGAGTTATGGGTCATGACCGTAAGAACGAGATCGCGGATACAAGCGGCGGAAATGAGTTTCCTTCGTAGGGTGGCTGGACTCACCCTAAGAGATAGGGAGAGGAGCTCGGCCATCCGGGAGAAGCTCAGAGTAGAGCCGCTGCTCCTTCACATGGAGAGGAACCAGTTGAGGTGGCTCGGACATCTGGTCCAGATACCTCCTGGGCGCCTCCCTGGTGAGGGACAGCTGGCCTGGGAACGCCTTGGTGTCCTCCCGATGGAGCTGGAAGAGGTCGCCGGAGACCGGGAAATCTGGACTTTCCTACTGAAACTGCTGCCCCCGCGACCCGGACCCGGTTAAGCGGAAGAAAATGGAATGGAACTTCAAATGGGTGGGACAAGGGCGAGAAACATTTCTGTCCCCCAATGGGGCCATGAAAGAATATAATAGAGAACCACAGATGATTTCTCACCAGCACGAAGATATCATTTGGTTTGTCCATTATTTTTTAGCAGCGTAAAGATGGTGGGTTTTGAAATGTCCATCCATTTTACATCTCTCCATCCGCTTGTCCTCATTATGGTCGCAGGGCTAGCTCAGCTGACTTCTGGCACGTACAAACAACCGTTTACACTCCCATTCAACCTAACCTATATTTTTGGAATGTGGGAGGAAACCGGAGTACCTGGAGAAAACCCACACAAGGAGAACAAACTCGTCACAGAGATGCCAAATAGAAATGTATAAATCAACTGAATAATTATTGAACCAACAACCATCGGGTTGGGAGACGACTCCCATGTAGAATAAGAAGGAAGTTACGGTAATGTAAAATGATCTCTCAGTATTCACACAATGATGCTTTCTATTTGACATACCAGCTGTGCTGTCTGACGTTGGCATGATGGCCCATCATTGCTCCTCGGTCTCGCTGCCCACCAGCCAGTCTCACTGTTGAAGCCGGATTGTGGCGGCTTTCATTCACTAGCAATAAATTAGTACGTTTTTGACAAATGCCCCCATTTCGGAACTTCCACACGCGTCCGACACCCTTTCATACATTGTTGATCTTGATGTGCTTTTTGCTGCTTCCTTAACTCCCACATCCATAGAGACCCAAAAACATATGCATGGTAGGACATAGATCGGGGTAACAACATTTTAAAAACAATAGCAGAAAAAGTCATTTTATAAAAATAATGTCAAAATGTTAAGAGAAAACTAAACATTTAAAAAAGCAAACCATAATATTATGAGGAAAAATAATGTAATTTTAGTAGCATAAAGTTGAAGTAGAATACCTTAATTTTTTAAGTCGAGATTATGAACAACAACCAAAACAATTAATAAATATGTAATTGTTGAAAAATTGGGGTGCAGAAAAAGTAAAAATAGTTGGGAAATCAAAAAACAAGCTGTAGCAGAAACAGGGAATAAACAGCTGTAATTTTAAATTCAAAATATTAAGGTAAAAAAACACTTTTTTGAAATTCTAGTATAATAATATGGGAAACAAACATTTTTGGGAAAATTAGGTTGAGGAAAAAAGTTCTAATGTTGCGGGATCAAAGTAATAATACTGAAAAAAAAAGTCACGACTATTTTCTTGTCTTTCAGGTTCGCGGAGAGCGTAACCGTGCACGTGATGAAGTCCGCCAGTTGAGGCAGAGGTTGGACGCTCTCACCAAGGAGCTGACGAGTGTACGAAGAGAACGACAGGAACTGGCGTCAGAGGTGGAGGTGCTGAAACAGGATCTTCGCGGTGATCCCACCGCTCCCCCTCCAGCTGCCAGTTCTTCTTCATCCTCACCTGAGCACCACCTCTGTGCTGCTTCTGCCTCTTCCTCTCCATCCATCGCGCCGCCCTCCCCCGTCTTCTCAGCCTCGCAAGTCCACACTGACTGCAAGTTGGACAGGTTACAAGAGGGGCCATCTGGGTCTCCAGAGCCAGAACCAGTGAGGGACATGGACAGGAACACACAAAAAATAAGTCAGCAAAAGGTGGGTATGCACTGTACACATTTGAGATCATTTCTCACATGTGACTTCTAATTGTAATCTTGTACTTTCAACACACAAATAGCTACATTTTAATGAGTTAAATGCACATAAATGATGAAAGAAAGTGATTGATGAACATTCAGGGTTATTTTTACCTTCGCTGTTGTGATTGTTGCCAAACATAGCAGCATAAATATAGCAGTGTCTTCAACCGACAGAATTCCTTATAAAAGTGATTGTGTGCCAGTAGAGGAATTGCTGTTCCAAAAAGCACTCATTTCCTGTCCTTTCTATTGTTGCGGTCGTCACATTTCCGCTTGGTGAGTACCTCCCTACATGTTGGGCATTATTTACCTCAGACATGTGTAGCCGGGGGTGAACTGCATCACAGATACCGTATGTTTTACTGGGTCTATTGCAAGAAAACATCATCTAAGATGACATTCCCATAAATAATCTTACATTTTCCAAGAAGAAACCATTTATTTTATTTTGTATGTTTCTCACAATATTATGACTTTTAAAAGTAACTTATTTATTCTTTAATATTTCAACTTTGACATGCTTCGTCTTTTTACTCATTAGAATAAGTTTTTTTGAGAATATTTTGACTGCTGTTATTCCATTAGTGCCATATTATAACTAACTTTTTAACTTTATTCTCATAACATTATATTTTTACACAATCTAATCGTCCAAAAACGTTCATAATAAAGAGACTATACAAACAATATGTTTTTCTTTAATATTTCAACTTTATGTGACTAAAGTTGTTATTTTTCCTCATTATATTACAATGTTTTTCTTGTAAAATTATGACATTTTCATTAAATGACATTGATTTTTTAAATAATTTGTCTTTATGCTTGTAAAATTGCTGATTTATTTGTTTTTTTTTTTTTTTTTGTTAAATTGTATTTTTGAATGTGCCACGGATCAATAATTAAACAGTCCTGAGCCACAAATGGCACCCGGGCCGCAGCTTGGACGCACATGTGTCCATTGTTTGTTAGAAACATTACCTTGGATAGACCCATACGTGTGTGAAAAATGTATGCTATTGTTGCTGTTCTGTTGTGAAATGTGTGAAGTGTTTTCTCACCGGCAGGAAATGGAGCTGCTTCAGTCTGTGCTGCATTTACGAGCGTCAGGTGACGACACGCAAGAGTCGTGGGAAGACGTGAGCAGCAGTGGCTTGAACCCGCCGGGCGCTCGTTCGTCCACAGCTTTGACCCGGCAGGAACGGAACAGGCAGCTATGGGGGGACATGAGCGCCACAGAGGATGAGTCCAGCAAACTCAACGCCTTGCAGCTTCGCCTGGACGAGTCCCAGAAAGTCCTGCTGAAAGAGAGAGAGTAGGTCACACAATTGTAACTTTTAATTCTACATAAACAGTATAGATACGCAGGAAAACTACAATAACATCGAACAATATTTGAGTCAATTCAGAATACAGGAAGTGATCAAATGTATTAGCAATTGAAATGGAGAGAGAGTTTGATTAAATAAGCTCTGTTTCTTCCTAAACATTACAATTAACAATTCCATTCCATATGGTACGGTACGGTTACCTTGGACTACTTCACATTACAATTAACATCCATCCATCCATCCATTTTCTTCTTCCGCTTATCCGGGTCCGGGTCGCGGGGGCAGCAGCTTCAGTAGGGAAGTCCAGACTTCCCGGTCCCCGGCGACCTCTTCCAGCTCCATCGGGAGGACACCAAGGCGTTCCCAGGCCAGCTGGGAGACATAGTCCCTCCAGCGTGTCCTAGGTCTTCCCGGGGGCCTTCTCCCGACTGGGAATGCCCGAAACACCTCACCAGGGAGGCATCCGGACTAGATGCCCGAGTCACCTCAACCGGCTCTTCTCCATGTGAAGGAGCAGCGGCTCTACTCTGAGCTCCTCCCGGATGGCCGAGCTCCTCACCCTATCTCTTAGGGTGAGTCCAGCCACCCTACGGAGGAAACTCATTTCCGCCGCTCGTATCCGCGATCTCATTCTTTCGGTCATGACCCATAACTCATGACCATAGGTGAGGGTGGGAACGTAGATCGATCGGTAAACAGAGAGCTTTGCCTTCCGGCTCAGCTCTCTCTTCACCACGACGGTCCGGTACAGCGACCGCATTACTGCAGATGCTGCACCGATCCGTCTGTCGATCTCACGCTCCAACCTTCCCTCACTCGTGAACAAGAACCCGAGATACTTGAACTCCTCCACCTGAGGCAAGACCTCACTCCCAACCCGGAGGGTACAGTCCACCCGTTTCCGACTGAGAACCATGGCCTCGGATTTGGAGGTGCTGAGTCTCATCCCAGAAGCTTCACACTCAGCTGCAAACCGCTCCAGTAAACGCTGAAGGTCACAGCCTGATGAGGCCATAAGGACCACATCGTCTGCAAATAGCAGAGACGAGATCCTAAGGTCACCAAGCTGGACTCCCTCAACACCTTGACTGCGCCTAGAAATTCTGTCCATGAAGATTATGAACAGAATCGGTGACAAAGGGCAGCCTTGGCGGAGGCCGACGTTCACCGGAAACAAGCTGGACTTACTGCTGGCAATGCCAACCAGGCTCCTGCTTGGATTGTACAAGGACCGAATGGCACATAGTAGGGGGCCACCAATCCCGTACTCCCGGAGCACCCCCCACAGGACACCACGAGGGACTTGAGGGTCGAATGCCTTTTCCAGGTCTACAAAGCACATGCGGACCGGTTGGGCAAACTCCCACATACCCTTCAGTACCCTTGCAAGGGTGTAGAGCTGGTCCAGTGTTCCGCGGCCAGGACGAAAACCACATTGCAGCTCCTGTAGCCGAGGTCCAACTAACAGTCGTACCCTTCTCTCCAGCACCCTGGAATAGACTTTCCCAGCAAGGCTGAGGAGTGTGATCCCCCTATAGTTGGAACACACCCTCCGGTCCCCCTCATTTATTTTCTCTTACTGTGTCTGCTGTTTAGGTAATATGAGTGTAAATGGGAATATCGGGGTGTTGTTTCACGTCTACAGGGTTCCAATAGTGTTAGAAGGTCGTAAACGGGGTTTCTATTCTCTAACTACATGAATGTTCCATTTGTAAATAAGGAATGTTACTTTGTGGAAATGCACGTATCACAGTTGGGTCTGGAACCGATTAACTGCAAAAAAGAAGGGATTAGTGTATGTGTTTTGGGACTGTGGAAATGATTGTGTGTTTTTGACATGCACAGAGACAAGCTGGCTTTGAGTAAGAGCATCGAGAAGCTGGAGACTGAGCTCAGCCAGTGGAAACTTAAGTATGAGGAGCTGAGCAAAAATAAACACGAAGTCCTTAAGCAGGTGAGAGATTACACTTACCTTCCCGCTAATAATAACGGTAATTGCCAAGCCTGTACTTGAAAGTGAGAAACATGGAGCTGACGCAATCTCTACTCTCGCCTGTGTTCAAATGCAATAGTAAGAAGTATCAAATGCTTGTAAAATGTGACATTGATCATGGTAAAAATGCCGCAGATTTCATGTCAATGTCGGATTCATTTCAAATATCTTTTTTGAAACTTGATTTTTGTATTGCACATGGTTTATTATTTGTACAAACATTTTGCAATGGACGATTTTCATGGTTTGAAAAAAAATATGTTAGTGGCTAGTGAAAATGGGACAGAACAGATCCAAAAAGTGTTGAATGTTGCTATTTATTGGTTTCTTTCCATTGTTGATATTTACTGTGCGAAATCATTAACATGATCAATGTCTTCACATAATGATTAATAATAACATGTTGTTAAATTGAGCAAATTGGCTACTTCAGAAGTGGGACTCAAACTGGTCGCCCTTCGCATGAATCGCTACCCACGAGTAGCTCTTGGTTTCAAAAAGGTTGCTGACCCCAACAAACAAACATGTCTGCCGGTTGGAACTGACCTAACTTTTGCACTACTTTGCAGCAAGCAGGAAACTGCTTCCCAGCAAAGCAAATTAGTGCATGATGGGAAGTGGTTAAAATAGTATTCTCCACTAGTATTGGTACTAGTCTAGTTATTTGTTAGCTACCTGTTGTGTGTTCAGTTGCTGTGTGATGATTTCAGCGTTCTTCCTTTAATGCCACCACGAATCGGGTATGTTGACTAATGACCTTTGTGATTTCCGATGGGTTGTTGAGCTCATTCCGAGTTTCCTCGTAGCTCACGTCTGGCTCCCGCTGAATAAAGAGCTTCCATTGATTTGTGAGCGGCAGAGTATTTAAACATGGTAGTTGTAAAAATACGGTTATGAAATACAAGCTATAATATGACATGTATTTTCATTTGCAATGCCACCAGCTGAATCTACTGAAGGAAATGCACCAGGATGAACTTGGTCGCATATCTGAAGACCTGGAGGATGAACTTGGAGCTCGCACCAATATGGACAAGAAACTAGCTGAATTGCGAACTGAGGTGTGGAGGCCATTTTTACAACCGTTTTCATAGATGAGCACGATTTTTAGCTACATGAAATGAGTAAATGTTTGCATTGCCCTTTTTTCTTTCAATTTTTGAAGTTGTTTCTATTTAGTTTATACGTTTAGGATTACTCTAGTACTGTAATACTGTAAAGTGGGGGAGAAGTATTTGAGACGCAATAGCTTTGTTGGATTTTCCGGGCTGTAAGGTCACCATGTGGCCCTTTGGTGTTTTTGTTTTGACATGTTTTATGTTGCTACAACTCAAAGGCATGGCTTTCCTGTACAAACTTGGCATGTCTTAAGAAAAGAACGTCAAATATGCGTGTGGCTGTCAGATGGAGAGGCTGCAAGTGGAGAACGCGGCAGAATGGGGTCGCAGAGAGCGCTTGGAGACCGAGAAGCTGGCACTGGAGAGGGACAACAAGAAGCTGAGAGCGCAGGCTGAAGACCTGGAAGAACAGCTTACAAAGAAACGGCGTCAGGCTGCGTCGGCCATCGACACGGACCTAAAGGCCATGCAGACTGAGTTGTTTGAGAAGAACAAGGTATCCTTTTGAAAAGATGTGGCGAACGTTTGCCAATGCAGCTGTGACAGTGGACAGTTCCTAATTCCTATAATGTTGAAAATACTTTATGGACTAAAGGATGACAAGAGGTTTTTAAGTCAATCATTGGACTAGACCAGACATGGGAACCTTTCAACCCACAGGCCAAATGCAGCCATTAAGAGTTTTAATCCGGCCTGCTCAACATTTCCAAATAGTTCTTGAAACGTTTAGGTTGTAGCCAACAGGAGGACTTGCAAGGCTGATTATTGTACATCTTCAACTATGAAAAGGATTCCAGTGCTTTCCAGTGGGCTTGCATCTTAGTTAATTCATCTGAAGCTGGGTGTTCTCATTCATTCCAAATGACTGATTAAGGGCTGATTATGCGCATTTTCACAGAAAGGAGACAGAGGGTCTTGTCTGATTAGTCTCGTTCTTCCTGGGTCTTTGTACGCAGGAGCTGGCCGACCTTCGCCACATTCATGCAAAGCTGAAGAAGCAGTTCCAGGAGAAGATGGCAGAGCTCGCCCATGCCAACAGACGGGTGGAGAGCCATGAAGCAGAAGTCAAAAAGCTGCGGCTGCGAGTGGAAGAGCTAAAAAAAGAATTAGGACAGGCAGAAGATGAGGTAAGATTAGAAGGTTTGTAATTGTCTGTTTGATTTTTAAGGGGAGAGGAGTAAATGAGAAGCTGCCATTGAACCGTTTGCTGTAAAAGCACGGAATTTTCTATGTCTAAGTGGCACTGACTACGGGAGTATGGAGAATTGGACCGCTTAATTCAACTGGTGCCAGAGCTTGGTCCGCATTTCCAGCAATAAGTCAGACTCCTTTCCAGTGTGGGATGGACTCCTCCAGGGCTGCCCTTTGTCACTGGTTCTGTTCATAACCTTTATGGACAGAATTTGTAGGCGCAGCCAGGGCACTGAGGGGATCAAATTTGGTGGCTGCAGGATTGGGCACAGATTTTTGCCCGTGATGTGGTCCTGCTGGATTCACCGGGCCGTGATATTTAACTCTCACTGGATAAATTCCTAGTCGCGCTTGAAGCAGACGGGCTGAGAATCAGCATCCCCAAGTTTGAGTTCACGGTTCTCACCCGGAAAAAGGGGAGAATGCCCTCTGCGGGTCAAGGGTTATCCTACCCCAAGTGGAGGAGTTCAACTTTTTGCAGTAACTCAGGTGGGTTAGTGTTTGAGCAGATGAATGAGCAGACTGCTGAGGAAATATTCCCTCACACAAGCGTTCCTTCTGCTTACAATAACAGCATTTCATTCACATTATGTCCGTTTCACAGTCATTTTATCCGCCAAAATTCCTTTAACGCGGAAACCATAGGGCCCTACTCGTCCTGTCCTATCTAGTCTGACCAGTGTTTGTCCCACCTAGTCTTTGACAGGAACTGATGAGAGGCTAAACCTCTACTAAGACAACCACAACAGTCCAGTTGCAATCCTGTCAGTTCCCTGAACATCTGGCTTTAGGAAGACGTGTCTTTGAAAATATCTGTGTTTGTACGGACATGCTGTTCTGTGTGTGTGTGTGTGTGTGTGTGTGTGTGTGTGTTTGTCCAGCTGGATGAGTCCCATAACCTGTCAAGAAAACTACAGAGGTCTTTGGATGAGCAGGTCGAGCAGACCGAGAATCTGCAGGTGCAATTGGAACATTTACAGTCCAGGTAAAAGGCAAACATTCATTCCAGGCTCTTAGTGATGCATCAGGAACGTTAATTTTATGCAATGGAATAATTAAACAACACGGCTTTTTAATGATTTACAAAAACAAGAAATTGAATTGGAATTGAAATTCTCAGAATTTGAGGCTGAACAGAAAACGAAATAGCCAGACAATGACTGTATATTGTTTTGAGAGACAAAACGCTCCACTTTTGTGACCCCACCAACTAGCCGCCGGAACTACTTTCTTCATCCCCAAAACCTGACGAGATGAAGTAGGAAAAGTCGCTGTTGATGCACTACTACTACTACACAGCTGATGGAGATGTCATACAACTTCATGGCAAAAAATCCCAACTATCCCCTTTAGACTGATAATTATCGCTACAACGCCCGGGGGTTGTTCTTATCACTGCAGCCTTTGAAAAGTGCAAAAACTTTTGCCAGAGTCGACCCAGGTACTAAAGCCATATGTGACTTCATCATGGAAATCTTGGTGCTGGCCAACCAGCCAGTTACTATCCTTGAAGATACCGTTTTGGACCCACACTTTGTACTTTGTACTTGCTATTTTTTTTATGTTTTGTTCTACAGGTATCCAACTGTGTTTGACTTATTCTTTCACAAACTACAGTTACATTTAAATGTAAAAAAGAA
Organism: Oostethus manadensis; assembly: GCA_024372805.1. Classification (NCBI taxonomy): domain Eukaryota; kingdom Metazoa; phylum Chordata; class Actinopteri; order Syngnathiformes; family Syngnathidae; genus Oostethus; species Oostethus manadensis. The sequence continues at coordinate 767,681 of QODF01000256.1, forward strand.
TACATAAAAGATCAAATCGGTTAAAAAATCAATAAGCTTGACTCCAAATGTTCAATTTTAATCGCTTTCTTCCTGGTAGGCTGCGGCGACAGCAGCTGAGTCCTGGGCTGTTTGGGAAGATGCGATCGGCTCGGTTCAGCTCCGATGGTCCTGACGGTCCAACCAGCGACGTGGATGACGAAGAGGAGCAACTGCAGCTCCAGATGCCTGGATGACACTCATGCACGTGTAGAATATCGTTTGACCAAAATGACCTGAAAGAGCGTCTTCTCGCTGCGGCAAAGACGGCAACCGTGAGGTGACGAAATGATCACAGCACACCCTCAGATACTGAAAACCATCGTTCTTTTCTCTGCACTGATTTTACATTCTGCCTCTTTTATGACAAACTTCAGAATAAAACCAAAAGTCAGTTGCTACCCCGGACTATCCCAAAGTAGACGCCTCTGTGGGACTGTGGGGCATTCAAATAATATTTCAGATCAGTATTCTTGACATATAGACACAGAAATGCAAACGTCTTAGGTAGGGAAGGGAGGATCGTTTGGGTTTAGCTCTGTGGGTGTCCATTTCCGATCCACCGTCGCAGATTTATTCGGTCTGGGATTTGATTGGTTGAAGGTGTGCTACAAATACAATCTCAACCTTTCTCTAGCTTTTGCAGGAAGATCTGACTCGCTGATCTAGTCCTGGCCACGCACCAACAGGTAGGAGCCATCCTTCCATCTATCCTTTGGAACTGGCATGTCCCCTCCATTGAAAAACAAACTCTCTGATGCTCTACTGCCTAGCATGGGAGATGTCCGACCAGACCTGTGTGACCGTTGTGTTTTTTCTTAGGCTAATTTTTAGGCATAAATTTGTGGTTATGCAAGTTTGTCCTACAAGTAATGTTAAAACATTTTTTTTAAGTGATGCGCTCATAAAAATGTCTATTTTTCACTCACGGCTCGCTCCCCCCCTACTCCAAATCCGATTTCAGATCAACATTTGCAGTAAAAGTGACTGTTGAACTGCGTTTCATGTATAAACACATTTAATGTATAAAATGTAAAGCTACTTCCCACAAACCCGGGAGTTTGTCTTCTATTGGTGGATTTATGAAGCTGGCGGCGTCTCCCAGCACAAAACTACGGTGCGTTCGAGGACCTTCGAACAAAGTGTGAAATCGTAAAAACAGTTTTCAGTGAAGGATAAAGACATAGACAAGCATAGACATGAAGGATGGGCCTTCCAAGAATGCTACACCTTTTATCCGTATTATTAGTGGCGTCGCGATGTCCGATCCAATATCGATATTGTAGCCTGGAATATCAGCCAATACCGATAGCCATCTGATATCAGCACAAATTGTTCATACCATTACTACTGTTAGAAAAGGCCTGATCATGTCATATCACTCAGAGATTCCATTTTCGCTGGTATCGGCTCAATAATAACACAGTATCATCACATATCTACAGATTATTTTCAGGTGGAAAACTACTTGTTTGAACAAGAATCTGAATACTCAATAGTAGTTATGCAGAACCATTCATGATCAGCATGCAAGTATATGATTTTCTACACTGTACAAACACAATAAGCACAAAAAGTGAAAGTATTATTTTCAAATGAACTTTGTGGATGGGAGGGATCAGTTTGAGTCAGGACGGCATCAAAGGAACAGTACACCCCCCGAAATTCCCACTAATGGCGACCTGCGTCTGGCCCATCAACCAGGAGGTGAGATGCTTGCGGGGCTGCACTCTACTGAGTAAGACCACACATCTAATGGTGGCTTAAGACTTCTGCACAGCCATTTTATTGATCGGTTTTGGGTTCCTTCATGATGCCCCCGAATGTCATGTCTGGAACAAAAGTGTGGTGTCTTTCTGTTGCGCCTTGTTCGATTCTACATCCAGCAATGTTTGCATTTGGTGTTAGCACATTCATACTGTATAGACACACAAGAAAACCAAACAGGACTGTTTTGATACTAACACGTTCCCATGCTTTGTTCGTTTTAGATTAGAATTCGTTTTTATGAATCACTTTGTAGCCAAATGGATACTGTGGACTACATTTCTGATGTCTTTTTTATACTATATGTGTGATATATATATTATTGAAAATAAACAGTGACATGAGTGGTTTATTTTCATTTTTGCCATTGTGACCAACACATCACGTCTGGCATTCCATATCCATTTTATATTTACTATTTTGCTTAAGTATAGCTTGTTTTCTATCATTTCATTGAGTGTGATATGTCAGACCCTATTACATGCTCCTTAGCTGCCACTGACAGTAGCGATGCTGCAGACACCTGCTTCATTTTTCTCCAGCTAGTTGGTTTTGCTTCCGTTTCCAGCATGAACCTGCACATGCGCGGTAAGATGGAATAGTCCACTGCATGAGAAGGCAGGGGGAGCGGTTGAAACCATCATGATTACACATTTTGATGTACTTTTATGCAATAGGACCCTGACCACATTGGAAGGTTTTGGGGATTTTTTGGGGCTGGTTGAAAAAAAGTTGCATCACACTGTCCCGGATTAGTAAATACGGTGGTATGCAAAAGTTTGGGCACCCCTGATAAGTACAATAACAGCAACAGCACCAAATTCTGCTGTGGGTAGCGTTGTTTGTCTTGGAATGCTGTGTTCTTCATCCAAAATGAAGCTCCTAATGTGTCCAAATGTGCTTTACCTCCTCATTCAGCAGCCCCTGTACAAAGTGCGCTGAATAGTACCGATACACAGTAACACCATCTGCAGCAAGATCATGTTGGAGGTCTTTGGAGATGGTCTGTGGGTTGAGTTTGACTGTTCTTACCATTTTTCATCTCTGCTTGTCTGATTTTTTCTTTGGCCCGCCGCTCCGGACCAGAATTGTTGATTGTGGTCTTTTATTACCTCATTATGTTCCTGACAGCTGGAATTTCTGAGCTAGCTTTTTCTATTCTTCCCCCAAAGCGGGATGTTGAACAATCTTTTTTTTCAGGTCATTTGACAGTTTTGTTTTGAGGCTCCCATGTTGCCACACCCCAGGGAGGATGCAAAGAGGACAAAAGCTTACAATTGGCCACCTCAAATACTCCTTCTCATGACTGGCATGACCTGTGTATGTAGGTCAAGGGTCAATGAGCTTACCAAACAAATTTTGTGTCCCAAAAATGAGTGCTAAATGTATTCAAATCAATTAAACGACAGGGGTGCCCAATTATATGCACCTGCCTAATTTTGTTTAAATAATTATTGCACACTTTCTGTAAATCCTAAAACTTAATCCCACTCCTCATATATGACTGAGTTTGTCTGCTGTATGAAATATTTCCCTGGAATTGCTGATCCAAACAACCAGTTATAATTTGCAAAGGAAAATCTTGAAAATGATCAGGGGTGCCCAAACGTTTGCATACTCCGTGTCATGCACATGTCAAGGAGCACGCGTGTGTCACGCCGTAAACAGAGCCGCAGACGGAACCACGTGACAAAGTACAGAAGAAGAAAACGCGTGGCCTTAAGTCCGTCCTTGTGCCGTTTCCAAGGCTCATGCAGACTCACGACCATAAGTGGAATTCTCGGATTTGTATTGGAGAGCAGGACAATAAAACATCAGGGGAATGTTGACTGGTGTGAATCGTGTCTGTCCGAATATTCCGGTATTATGTCGGCTTGTCAGCAAAGCTCACTTGTGGTCACATGATGTCATTCGTTTTTGGGAAAATGCGATCCGGACGGCTGTATGGAAATGACAATCTGGCGTTTTCCAATCTTCCCGATCTGGAAGCCGTTTTCACAAAATGCTGCCGTTAGCTTTTGATCATTGTGATGGAGATAAATAAGGAAGTCTACAATGCAGCTTCCAACCCCAGGGGGGCAGCAATTGATTCCTTTGGCTGTCATTACTGTAGCAAGAACACTTGCAGCATGAATCCATAAATCCAAAAATACACAAAAAACCACCTGGAGGTGTTTGAAGCACCAGCTGAGTAAGAGCATATGAAGGTTATGCCGCTTTGGTATTCCAAATGTTTGGGCAAGGCCCACACCCAGGCTGTTAAGAGAGCATGGTGACGTTTTGATTGATCCCAGGATGACAGCAAAGATGATTCCAAAATCCGTTGGCTCAGCACGGAACAAACGATATTGCTCTGAGAGTTTGTGTGGGTTTTTTTACTCTTTGATGTGTGTGTGTGTCAAAACCTGCAACCCAATTTCCTCTGTCCATTTTCTCCCCCATGTTCATGGTCTTCCTCAGGAGGCCAGTAAAACCAACAGCATGAAAAAGCAGATGCAACGTGCATAAGATCCATCATCGCAGGAGCAAATTAGCGACTGGCAAAGCCCAAAAAGGCAAAAACCCGAATGCACAATATGGTCAGAATATCAAGCCATGTGCTCGCTGTCGGAGACGTCAACGAACGGGACAAACATTCAACTGGAACCTACAAAAGAACTCGCCGTTGTTGATTCACACCAAAATAATACTTTTTTTTGGGACCGGTCTATCTTGTAGAACCCGCTGGAAACTTGTGCTGTATTTTTTTAAGCCCTCTGACTATTTTGTGGGGGCATTTATAAGCACAAATGCCCCAAATCTTGCAATGGTAAAGAATGCATCCAAAAATTCCTGATCCGGATCACCTCCAAACTGTCATCAGTTCTTCCCCGTCCCGTTCTCTGAACATTTCTTCCAAATCTATTCAGAACCTTTCAAGTAGTTTTGGACACAAACAGATGAGTGCCACAAACGTGGCTTGGCAGAGCCAAAAAGCTAAACACACCAATCACAGGCAAGCGGAGATAGACAAATACGGAATGATGGACAGAGGCGGTTCTGGTTTGCATGACACCTCTCTGGAGCTGCCCCAAGCCCAAACAACACAAATTCACACGGCTAGATTTTATTCACGCAAAAACTACGTAGGCTGTTACACCTCCCCAGACGCCTCCCTGGTGAGGAGTTCTAAATAGATAGATCCACCTCAAGATGCATGCGATACATCTTGCTATCGCTTGATGGACAGTACAATATTAGCCGGTGGACTGCAAGAGCTTCCCCTAAAATGACTTTGATGGGAAACCATAGAGTGGCTTGTTCTTCTGTGCAAAACTGGACAATCATTGGAAAAATGCTGGACTTTGTCCCGTCCATGGGACTCTCTGTATCTCTGGGGGTTTATGGGGCGGTAGACTGGCCCGGATGCTCGGCTTCTTCGTGATGATTGGGTGGAATCCCTTTTTGATTGACAGTGAAATGAGCGAATCGGGAATCTTAAAGTATAAACTTTTTCATTCTGTTGTTCGGAACTGATCCAAAGACTTTACCGATCCACGATGACTTGATCTTTGTTCAAAACGGCTAGCCTTGTGTTTGGCGACTCTTCTGTCACTGTGCGGTTTCTTTCCCCAACGAGCAGCAGAAAAGATCATTGAAAATGAACTGAGTGTAGAATTTAGATAGAAATAAATCAACACATTAAAGAACATATCTGCTCAACAGGCTTTTTTTGCAAGTTTGCATAATCACATACACATGCTACTACTGTGGCCGTAATCCACGGCAAATTGAAACTCAACGAATTGAACCATTCGGTTCACTTCCTGTCCGTCTCCTACTCTGCAGCCCTAGCACCAGAAAGAACCCAGTTAGAGCAACACACACAGGTACAAGTCTAATGTATGTCTCATATTTTGTCGACTAAATTGCGTTATAGGAGTGTGAAAGTGACTATAGGGGTGTTATTTCATGTCTAGAGGGCTCTAATAATGTTTAAACTGTATTGAGAAGGTCACTAACGGGTTTTCTATGCTCTAACGAGGAAAACATTCCATTTGTAAATAAGGAAAATTCTTTTATTGCTAAGGGATTAGCGTATTAGGTTTGATTTTGTGGTTGGAATAATTCCGTTGTTTGAATGACAGGAGTGGCATGGACATAAACTTGATCAACACTTGATCTGCCCTGCAGAACATCAACCGTGTAGTGGGTGGAAAGGATTGGTGGGAATTGGACGTACTGACCATAAACCAGTGCATCTGGAGGATGATGTAGACTCAGACTCGTTTGGTTTGTACCCGCTGATACGACACAGAGGAGCAATACAGCATCAAAGTGGGAATAATAATCCCACACGCACAACAACATCGAACCATGTCCAAGAAATCCTAATCTGGGAAAGCTCGTTTGATGCAATGCTGGGAAAGGAATGTTAGTTTATGTTTATTGCTGCGTGGCACACAAGTTAGCAGGAGGTGCGGTAGATTCTCAGAAATCAAACAAGACCCAGCATTCATGATATGCACGCGCTCGAGGCTGTGCAACTGGCCAATTAGGTGAAAGGGGCGTGTTCAAAAACAGCACTGGTTTCCTAGTGTGTTTGGGGTGATTGTCTTGCTGAAAGCGCATGTCCTCTTCCGCACAAGGCAACATGAAGTCCTCGAGTATTTGGACATATGCAAACTGATCCCCGATCCCTGCTAAGGGATAAATAGTAGGAGAATCACGATGCTTCACTGACTAAAAAAACCCTATTAGAGACCTTTGCACATAAAATAACTCCCCTATAGTCTTTATGTAAAGCACCCCGCTTCCGAGCGCCTGCCCCGGGCTTGGACCCAGGACCTTCGTAATGGGAGGCCAGGGTGCTGAGCGCTCAACCGGAAGCCCAGACCAGGGGGTGGGAGGTTTACCAACGTACGCTCGCACAGCCGCACTGGCTGGCACTGGCCGTTCCCATTACCCAGTATAGCAGCTATATTGTGCTCGTGTGCGTTCTGGTGCTGGCGCTGGATGCGGGCGGGCAGGAAGTGTCGTCAGGTTTCAGGGTTGAGTTTTAGCTTGGTGTGGGTTACGGCCCGTCTTAGGGATTACCGTGCTGTTGCTTTCATGAAAGGCTGTTTTTCCTCCAATCAGGTTTGGTGCTTGTGTGTCTCAGCCAGCATCACGGCGCGTGACCCGTGTAGAAGAGCCCGAATCCTATTTGTATGTGACGGTCGGGCGCCTGCTTTGGCCATTTTGATGCTGGGAAGCGATGTCGTCAAGTACGCAAAGCTTTGCTTTAGCAATCACATCCTTTACACTCCATAGTCTTTGTCACTCAAAAGGGGGCGTGGCGTCACACCAGGGAGCAGGCTGGCTGGTGACGCAACAGACGCGCGTGCAAACGTGCGGGGCTTTTGCAAGCATTACGGTAGAAGGCGGTGCCCGGCAGGCTGGGATTTGTCTTCAGTCAGACCGGTCCGGTTCTCCGACAAGACAACCACAGCACCGCATGCTGCCCAAAGGCCAGGCATCCTAGAAACCAAGATCCGGTTTTCCGGTTGCGGCGCGTGAGGCTCGTCCGGCAGGTAAGTCCGATTTCCTTTTAGTTTCCCTTTTCATCCATCTGCTGTTTACATTCATCATCCTCATTATTATTATTATTATTATTATTATTATACAAGTGTCATAACCCTGTCTATACATCCATCTATCCTTCCATCTATTTATACATCCATCTATCTATTTATCCATCCATCTATCTACTTATCCATCTATCCATCCATCTGTTTATCCATCCATCTATTTATCCATCCATCCATCCATTTATCCATCCATCCATCTATCCATCCATCTATTTATCCATCTGTTTTTCCGTCCATCTATCTATCAATCCGTCTATCTATTTATCTATCTATCTCTCCATCCATTCGTCAAAGAAGGAGAGGAAGAAGGTGTGTCTGTAGGAGGAGAGAGAAGAGGAATGGACATGTTGGTGCAGGAAACAGAGATGATGTTGAGGTGATGGTCAAGTTTGGTATCCAGGAGAGGAACGAAGAAGGACAGATGGTGGTCGACTTTGCAAAAAGGATGGAAATAGCTGTAGTAAATACTTTCTTCCAGAAGAGACAGGAACATAGGGTGACCTATAAGAGTAGAGGTAGGAGCACACAGGTAGACTACATCTTGTGTAGAAGGTGTAACCTGAAGGAGGTCAGTGACTGCAAAGCAGTGGTAGGTGAGAGTGTAGCCAGACAGCATAGGACGGTGGTGTGTAGGTTGACTCTAGTGGTGAGAAGGATGAAGAGGGTAAAGGCAGAGCAGAGGACGAAATGGTGGAAGCTGAAAAAGGAGGAGGGTTGCGTGACTTTTAGGAAGGAGTTGAAAAAGGCTATGGGTGGCCAGGAAGTCCTTCCAGATGACTGGACAACTACAGCTACTGTGATCAGGGAGACAGGTAGTAGAGTACTTGGTGTGTCATCTGGAAGGAAAGTAGATAAAAAGACTTGGTGGTGGAATGAGGAGGTGCAGGATTGTATACAGAGTAAGAGATTAGCTAAGAAGAAGTGGGACACTGAGAGGACTGAAGAGTTCTGCAAGTTTTCAATCTATTTCATCTCCAGATGTTTCTTCCTCCCTAAACTACTCACTCAAATCTTTGACATGGAGCGAGGACCACTGCGCCCACGTCGCTTTTGAGCAGTTTGTTGTTCGAGGCTGCCGCCATGACCATAATTACAAACAATATAGAACATATTTAAGCAAAGTGATCGATCATGTCAGTGAGCTTTGAAGTTATCCATTTACATATTGCACTGAGAAGGCAATACCCAACCAGGAGACTTCAACCACCGAAGAGGCTTTTCAAGACTCCCGTGTGCCAAAAGCGAACTCTGCAAGGTATCTGGGCAAAAAAACAAGCTTCAGGCCTCAAGTCATCCCCGGGCCACACTTTGGACACCACTGCTCTTTGGCAAGGTCAGCAAAAGCGGCGTTTATCCGTCTGCGAGGTGGTGCTTCTTCATCCGGGTGGCGGGAGTCGAGTGGCAATGCGGCACATTTACTTCACCGATCATGTTGCAAAGTGGCCCCGAATCATGGCGGTCGGATCGGCCCGATCTCACGGCGGAGCTGAAAAGACAGTTGATCGACCAACGACGCCGTCATGAAGATCGGATCGGATAAATGAGGAATCCAACTTTCAAAATTCACTTATCACGGTCAAGTTGGTGGGCAAAGGTGAACCGGTACAGTACCAGCAAAAAAGTTGGCAGCAAATCTATTTGTGCTGGTCCAAATTGGGGAGAACGCGAAGCGCGTTGGATAGCATCCTTCATGATCACGTCACAAATGAACACTTAGGATTTGTATTCACTTGTGGTTTTTACAAGGCCAAAACCTTCCCTACTTTGGTACGTGGAGGGAAATGATGGAACGAGGAAGGAACTAAAAATGTTCTACGATGAGGGATTTCAAGAAACGGTACAAGCGGGTGACCTTTAGAAAATACATCCAATAATATGTCTACTCGCTGCTACACCTAATAACTCTTCATTCCCACAATCCAGCTACGTTCTGTTCTCTCTGTTTACCACATGGTCATATTACCTTACTTGTGTATTTCCAGTTTGGAATGTATTGAAGTAGGCTGCACCCGATGCGGGGAAGTAAGCTTTGCTTCTTCCGGCTCCTTTTGGACATGTGGAACTGTCCGTTGTACCAGGGGATGCATTCCAATGCCATGTGCATGTTCAAACCCTATAAACCCTTTCCATAACGTTACTGTACTCTAGTCTCCTTAATACTCGTATTACCCATAACAACAGAAAATAAGGCATAAATGGGACTCGTGCTTCCCGTGCTAAGAGAGCAGGAGGCGGACAGGAAGTGTCAGCGATTACTGAGGCTGGGATGACATCATGGAAACCTCTTTCGCTGCCTTGCTGTGAGCCTTACAACATTTAGCCGTGTTTATGCTGGGAAATGCTCAACTTTGGCAAAACCACTTGGAGCAGCTAAACAGTCGCCACGCCAGTCGCCACGCCAGTCGCCACGCCAGTCGCCACGCCAGTCGCCACGCCAGTCGCCACGCCAGTCGCCACGCCGCCCTGACAAAGAGCTATAAAAGCAAGGTAAAAAACCACAACAATGGGGAAAATAAACTAAAAGGCATACATTTTGATATTTATAACTAATAAAAAGACAAAGCTTTCCCCCCTAAAATGGAATTCAGTTCCCGCTGTAGATTGTTGGCCACATTTGGCCCATGTCTGATTTATCTGCAATAAAAAGGCTTTTTCTTATTACAATATCGGCGCACCAACAAGAACAAGCTTTCCTAATAACATGCATGAATAATGAATGGTAATGTTGTGCTCCTCACTCTTCAATAAATAATATGAAGCCATTCTGCTTCTCTCTCCCCCCATCAGCTCGTGGCAATAAGAACCGTGAGGCAAGACTTGTCTGATGGACGGTGACGGAACCGCACGCAGATGCAGAAGACAGCACAAGAGGACCAACAGCCAAAAACTACAAGCACAAAATCTTCTATAAAAAGGGGAGGAGAGACAATCAAAGGGCCATGTGAGAAGCAGCTTCGCGTCAGAGAGGACCTTTGGAAACGGCGAGATTTGGAGTAGTATGGAAAGAACGCACCAGACCAGTTAGGGGGGTGAGGATGGCCTCCAACTTCAATGACATTGTCAAGCAGGGGTACGTGCGCATGCGCAGCCGGAAGCTCGGGGTAAGTCTGCACTGCTGATTTCGCCCTGAACGAGAACCAAAAGAGAGGGGTTTGTGTTAGAGGATTCCGGAGCGCAGACGTTTCTCGAGGTCGCTCGCATCTTCTCCACGTTTGACGACTCGTGTCCGTTTCTCTGCTGAGTCGGCCGCTTGCACGCAAAGAGCTTGACCACACACATCACATTGACCCAAAGCGTGTGTCGGGTGCTACAACCTTCACACGGGCCTTGGGGAGCAAAACTTGGGTTGCGATATTCTCACGTACCATATAGATCCCGATATTTTATAGGTAAGTCAGATACGTGTGGCCCAAAATTCCCTTCTCTTTTGAAAGCAACACAGAAAAAATCTTTCTTCATGACAAACCAGTAGCTAAGCTCCAATCCTCAGCGAAAGAATAATATCGACATAGTAATAATAAGAAGAAGAAGTACCTCTTTTAACTCAAAAATACTTCACTTCTATTATTACTATTTTTTTTAAACCAGAATCTGTAGGAGAGTACAAACATTATGTTTAAAACTACAAATAAGGTTGAGTCTTAGTTTTGTTCATCTCCAATTGGCCATCGCTTCATCCCAAAAAATCATTTCAATGTTTGATCCTCTCAAAGTCCAGACAGGGAAATTCTGACGTCTTTGACGCTGCAGTCACACGCATGAGACACTGACAGGTATGTGAGTCCGAGCGGCGACCGCCGGGAGGAAACCCCTCGGGATGCGCCGGGAGGAGCTGGCCGGGGAGAGGGACGTCCGGGCTGCTACCCCCGCGACCCGACCCGGGACGAGCGGAAGAGGGAAAGGCGCTTGTAAGCTTGCCGTTACGTCCACGCATGTTGTTGTTGCGTGTTGCAGATTTATCGCCGTTGCTGGTTAGTTTTCAAGAAGTCCTCCAGCAAAGGGCCTCGCCGACTCGAGAAATATGCTGATGAAAAGTCTGCCAACGTCAGAGCTTGTCCCAAGGTAACTGCTTGTTTGGAGTGTGCTTGGGATGTTTTATTCTTGTGTTGGCTCCTGTTTGAGTGAGCCTTTGAAACCGTGGGCGCACCTAAAGACCCTCAATTGACCACTTCCGCATGCAATGACAGAAGAAGTGGTGTCGGACAATCCATGGCAGACTCCGTAATGTCAGGTCATGCGACCTTGATGATGCCTACTGACCACAATACTGCATATGACTTGACTTTCAACATTTTTTGACAAAGGAAAGTACATAGGGAGGCGGTTTCAATAAACCTCTGAAACGGTGGTCAAATGAGGGCCGCTTGGCTAAAACATGACATATTCAAGTAAGCAATATTTAATATTTACAAAGTGCAGGGGGTGGGAGGAAGGATACTTGCAACAACGGAACGGTCAAATGCAGCCAGGAGAGACAGGTGAAGCACAGGGGATGGGGAAAAATCTGTATTATTTACATATACTGTATGTATTTGTTTTATAGTTTATGCTGAATTGAAGTAGATGGAACTGTTTGATTGCAATTGCAGGAACGCTTGAATGGCCACATTTCCTGAGATCAAATATGGGGTAGAAACACGTCTCCTTTGGGTTTAGAGCTCAAAGCGTGCCCGCTGAGTTGGCACGTGCGGCGTGTGTCTGTCAGCCTGTGGCCAGTAATGTACCCCCGCAGAAGCGTTTTTATACACCGTGACTTCCTGGAGGAGCTGGAAGGTGCTTGCGTAGAGAAGTTTGTTTTTCAGCAGCAGCAGCTGGAGAGCAGCAAGTCTTCTTTGACATCAAGCTGAAGAAGATCTTTAAAAAACATGGACATACGACCCGGCCGAAGCAGAAGATGCTGCTACTGTTGGGATCCATTAACAATTTCATGGAAGAAGTAGTAGAATTGAAGGTCAGTGCTTTTCCCGGTGGGTGGGCCAGCAGAGAAGAAGCAAAGCATCAGACTTGTGTACTTCATACACAAGCAAAAGGGTATTAGATATGTTTGTGATGGAGCAGAATACAGAGCCTTTGGACATCAGAGCTCCGTGACTAATGGAGATAAAGTGCATTCATCTTTTTTCTTTCTGCCGGAATGGCGAGCAAAAGATGCTGTGTGGATACGGTACGTTGCGATCCACGCCATGTTTCTTGTGTGTTGCCTAGGTGACAGAAATTAGCAACGTTAAGAGCGTGACGCGGCTTCCGCGCGATGCCAAGCGGCAGGCGGTGGCCCTTGTTCTAAGCGACGACTCGTCACGCACTTTCACCTGTGACTCAGGTAAGTAACTTGTTCCGCTTCCTGCGGGACAACACCTCAAATGAAGCTTTCTCTCCAATGAGGGCTGTCAAAGTTGACGTATGGATAACTTATCGTGCATGTGGGACTTCTCTACTTACCTTGGGCCTTCTTCTGAGTTACAATGCAGACGTGCCATGTAAACAGAACATCCCTTAATGGCGCCTAATTGGTTCCAGACCCGACCCCGGTAAGCGAACGTCTGCCAAGTCAAATTCAATATTGATAAATACATTGTTGTAGAAAACCTTTTTATGACTTTCTAAATATGATTTTTAAGCCCTTTTCATCGATTTTCTACGCATGGCTCGACTGTAATGCACGGGCTACGGGATCACTGCAGGCCCAGCTGCTGTCTTAAGCGTAGCCTCCAGTTTATTTCTTCTATACTTGTGTTGAAAGGGAAGCCAAATAATTACCACTTTCACACAAAATGAGAGAAGAAGTCATTTTCAAATGTCACACGCCATGGCTGACCCCATGCAGGGCGAAGGTACTCTCATGTAACGTCTTGCTGACGCCTCGTGACCAGAACACGACATTTGACCTAGACCATGGTCAGACACGAAGCAGTGGTCTTTCCTAAGACCTTCTTTTTGGAAAACACGCAAGCCGGACTTGGCAAATGTTCCATACCAAAACGGTCAGGTATAAAAACTAGCCAACTCTGCTGTGTCCAGAAGAACTGTTTAGAACAGCACCATTTTTGTTCTGTAACTCGCTCACGCTCACATGTAGAGAAACGGAGTGCTTGGTTTGCTCAAGTCTCGTCTTTTTTAAACTGATCATTCCAATGTTTATCGCTGTGGCGGCATAATTCCTCATAATCATTGGTCCCGTATTTGTGAAGTAGACTGGAACCTTGGTTAGCATTAGTCTTCAGTCCGTTCCCGAAGCTCAGACTCTTCTAACCAAATCTGTTTTTCCAGAAATAAGGTAGTCCATTCCAGAAAGCCAACAAAGTGAACACAAAATATGTTTTTATGGTTTTACAATTGCAGTTTTCATGCATAAAGCAATTCTAAATGCATAAAAAAGGTGAATAAACGGGATACATGAATATACAGTGGTATGCAAAAGTTAGGGCACCCCTGATCATTTTCAAGAATTTTCTTTATAAATGATGAGTTGTTTCAGGTAAATGTATCATATAGCAGACAAAAACAGTCATATTTGACAAGGGAAATGAAGTGTTTAGGATTTACAGAACGTGTGCAATAATTATTATTATTCAACACAATTAGGTAGGTGCAGAAATTTGGGCACCCCAACAGAAATATTTAGTAGATCCTCCTTTGCAGAAATAACAGCCTCTAAACACTTCTGATGAGGGTGTGGATTCTGGTGGAGCATTCTTCTTTACAAAACAGTCCGCTTTGATGGTTCCCAGCACGGACAGCCCCGCTTTCAATCATATTCAGGTCTGGGGACCGAGATTCCATCCCAGGATGTTCCTCTTGTTCCTCTGCATGAATGCCTTGCTAGAATTGGAGTGTTTAGGGTTGTTATCTTGTTGAAGTATCCATCCTGGGGCACAACTTCAACGTCGTCACTGATTCTTGAGCATTGTTGGCAAGATTCTGCTGGTACTGACTGGAATCCATGCCACCTTCAATTTAAACAAGATTGCCAGTACCTATACTGGCCCCACAAACCCACAGCATGATGGAGCCACCACCAGATTTGACCGTGGATAGTGTTGTGTTTGTCTCGGAATGCTGTGTTCTTCATCCGCAGTGCTTGTTTAGTCCAAAGAACTCTATTTGACTTTCATCAGTCCACAGCACCTGGTTCCAAAATGAATCTGCCTTGTCCAAATGTGCTTTAGCACACCTCAGCCACCCTGTTTGTGGCTTTTCCTCATACAGCATTCCCGTGTACAAACCGTGCTGAATAGATCATGTTGTAGGTCTTTGGAGCTGCTCTGTGGGTTCCACTGTTTTCAAGTTCCTTCGCCTCTGCTTGTCCGAGATTTTTCTTGGCCTGACACTCGGGCCTTAACCAGAACTGTGATTGTGGTCTTCTATTTCTTCATTATGTTCCACACAGTGGAAAAAGACAGCTGGAATTTCTGAGCTAGCTTTTTGTATCCTTCCCCAAACCATGATGTTGAACAATCTTTGTCATTTGACAGTAGTTTTGAGGCCCTCGACTTGCCACACTTTAGAGGAGATGCACATTTTGTGTTCCAGTAATTAGTGCTAAAGCTGTTCAGATCAATAAAACAACAAGGGTGCCCAAATGTCTGCACCTGCCTAATTGTGTTTCAATAATGATTGCACACTTTCTGTAAATCCTAAACACTTCATTGGACTTCTCAAATATGAGTGAGTTTGTCTGCTATGAAATATTTCCCTGAAATTGCTGATCCAAACAACTCATCATTTATAGTTGTAAATCTTGACAATGATCAGGGGTGCCCAAACGTTTGCATCCGATGTGGCAATGAGATCATCACAGACACCGGCTCGGTGATTTGCCACCTCAAGTCTGCTTTTCTTTTGATCGTGGCTGCAAAACATCCAAAAATTGAGTAGCAACATTTCAACAAACAAGGTGACCTTAAAAGTTCATTCATCCCTTTCCTTCATCGTGTACAGTATATGCATTTCCAATGGTTTATGCGGGTAAAACCATACTTGAAATGTGTTTTGTGGCAATGTGTCAATAACCGGTAGTTGGCAAAGAGTCAATCGCGATGTCGGGATAATCGGGGTGTATGCTGGCCGAGGTGTTTAAACGTGTCATTTTCAGTTCTTTCCAAAGCTGAAGCAGGCCATGCGTGACAAAAGCAAACATGCTATGTAAAAAGTCCAAGACACACCTAATATTTAGTATTGTAACAATGCCAGAAATAGCCTAGCTCTGTGAGGAACGGACACTTTGAAAGGCTTGAGTGTCGACTGAGTACCCCAACGCTGTTTAGGCCCGCTACGGTATGTCTGTCATGGCTGTGATGCATTCTGTCCACCTTCTTGCACGTCTCATAGAACCTGCATTTCTCCGGCTATCTTGGGGTCTTTTTTCTCTAGAACTGGAGGCAGAAGACTGGTTCAAGACACTGTCTATCGAGTGTTTGGGAACGCGGGTCAATGACATCATCATGGGAGAACCGGATCTCCTGGCAGCCGGGATGCAGTGTGAACACACAGGTCTAATTTCCAAACACCGTTCTTCCTTTCTTATTGAGTTTGGAACATATGACAAATGTGCTTTGCAAAAACATGCAAGCTCTCCTGACGCAGTTCCACAACTCATGTTGGCACAACTAAGCACTTCTTCATAGAAACGACACGTGAGTCTCACATAGAGATGCTCGGTATGGGCTTCCTTTCTCTAGAGCGCTTTAATGTGTTCCTCCTGCCTTGCCCCAACTTGGACGTCTACGGAGAAAGCATGATGCAGATCACTCATGAGAACATTTACCTTTGGGACATTCACAACCCCCGCACCAAGCTGGTGACCTGGCCACTCAGCTGCCTGCGACGCTACGGGCGTGACGCCACTCGCTTCACCTTTGAGGCAGGAAGGTAAGACCCTCGTCATTTTATACGTCAACCCAGGGAATGATCGGGAACCCGTTTCACTCTAATGTACTGCAGATGGAAAGTAGCTGCAGATCATCTTCTCTGTGAGAGACTAATGGTCTTGTAACCAAAAAGCAAACTAAACTTGCATGAGGTTGATCACCAGCGGATGCAAGCAAGTCAAGAACTGATCTGTAAACTCCCTTTGGCCTGATAACCCCGATTTTTGTCCTCAGCCATGATACATGCAATGGAATGATCCATGGCAGTTGTTTTGTTTCGTAGGTGTGACAGCGGTGAAGGTCTCTACACGTTCCAGACCCGAGAAGGAGAGCAGATATATCAAATGGTTCACTCTTCCACCCTGGCAATTGCTGAGCAGCACAAGAAGGTTCTGCTGGAGATGGAGAAGAAAAGCAGGGTGAGACACAAGATGTCATTTTGATGAAGTTCAAACGCTTTGCTTTACTGAGGTACAAAAACTTGAAACTAGCTAACAATCTTTACTACTTCCTGGGATTGAGATGGTGTCATCCCTCTTTGAATCACCTCCTCCTCGTGTATGCATCCATCCATCCATCCATCCATCCATCCATTTTCCTCCGCTTATCCGGGTCCGGGTCGCGGGGGCAGCAGCTTCAGTAGGGAAGTCCAGACTTCCCGGTCCCCAGCAACCTCTTCCAGCTCCATCGGGAGGACACCAAGGCGTTCCCAGGCCAGCTGTGAGACATAGTCCCTCCAGCATGTCCTAGGTCTTCCCGGGGCCTTCTCCCGACCGGGCATGCCCGAAACACCTCACCAGGGAGGCGCCCGGGAGGCATCCGGACTAGATGCCCGAGCCACCTCAACTGGCTCCTCTCCATGTGAAAGAGCAGCGGCTCTACTCTAAGCTCCTCCCGGATGGCCGAGCTCCTCACCCTATCTCTTAGGGTGAGTCCAGCCACCCTACGAAGGAAACTCATTTCCGCCGCTTGTATCCGCGATCTCGTTCTTACAGTCATGACCCATAACTCATGACCATAGGTTAGGGGGGTGGGAACGTAGATCCATCGGTAAACAGAGAGCTTTGCCTTCCGGCTCAGCTCTCTCTTCACCACGACGGTCCGGTACAGCGACCGCATTACTGCAGATGCTGCACCGATCCGTCTGTCGATCTCACGCTCCAACCTTCCCTCACTCGTGAACAAGAACCCGAGATACTTGAACTCCTCCACCTGAGGCAAGACCTCACTCCCAACCCGGAGGGTACAGTCCACCCGTTTCCGACTGAGAACCATGGCCTCGGATTTGGAGGTGCTGAGTCTCATCCCAGAAGCTTCACACTCAGCTGCAAACCGCTCCAGTAAACGCTGAAGGTCACAGCCTGATGAGGCCATAAGGACCACATCGTCTGCAAATAGCAGAGACGAGATCCTAAGGTCACCAAGCTGGACTCCCTCAACACCTTGACTGCGCCTAGAAATTCTGTCCATGAAGATTATGAACAGAATCGGTGACAAAGGGCAGCCTTGGCGGAGGCCAACGTTCACCGGAAACAAGCTCGACTTACTGCTGGCAATGCGAACCAGGCTCCTGCTTCGATTGTACAAGGACCGAATGGCACGTAGAAGCGGACCATCAATCCCGTACTCCCGGAGCACCCCCCACAGGACACCACGAGGGACACGGTCGAATGCCTTTTCCAGGTCCACAAAGCACATGTAGACTGGTTGGGCAAACTCCCACATACCCTCGAGTACCCTTGCAAGGGTGTAGAGCTGGTCCAGTGTTCCGCGACCGGGACGAAAACCACATTGCAGCTCCTCTAACCGAGGTTCGACTAACGGTCGTACCCTTCTCTCCAGCACCCTGGAGTAGACTTTCCCAGGAAGGCTGAGGAGTGTGATCCCCCTATAGTTGGAACACACCCTCCGGTCACCCTTTTTAAAAATGGGGACCACCACCCCGGTCTGCCAGTCCAGAGGTACTGTTCCTGACTTCCATGCAATGTTGTAGAGGCGTGTCAACCAACACAGTCCTCCAACATCCAGAGCCTTGAGAAATTCTGAGCGGAACTCGTCTACCCCCGGAGCCTTGCCACTGGGGAGTGATTTGACTACCCCAATTACCTCAGCCACGGTGATAGAACTGTCCACGTACGTATCCTCAGACTCTGCTTCCTCTATGGAAGGCATGTCAGTGGGATTGAGAAGGGCCTCGAAGTATTCCTTCCACCGACCAACTATATCCACAGTCGTGGTCAGCAAGCCCCCGTCCGCACTGTAAACAGTGTGAACTGGGGGCTGCTTCCCCTTTCTGAGGTGTCGGACGGTTTGCCAGAACCTCTTCGAGGCCGACCGAAAGTCGTGCTCCATAGCCTCACCGAACTCCTCCCACACCCGAGTTTTTGCCTCGACCACCGCCGAAGCCGCGTGCCGCTTGGCCTGCCGGTACCTGTCAGCTGCTTCGGGAGTCCCGCAAGCCATCCATGCTCGATAGGACTCCTTTTTCAGCTTGACGGCAGCCCTAACCCCCGGTGTCCACCATCGGGTTCGGGGCTTGCCACCACGACTGGCACCGACCACCTTGCGGCCGCAACCACAACTGGCTGCCTCAGCAATAGAGGCACGGAATACGGCCCATTCGGACTCAATATCCCGGTCCTCCCTCGAGATGCAGGCGAAGCTCTGCCGGAGATGAGAGTTGAAAACTCGACGAACGGGAGACTCTGCCAGACGTTCCCAGCACACCCTCACTACGCGTTTGGGTCTACCAGGTCTTTCCAGCATCCTTCCCCGCCATCTAGTCCTACTCATCACCAGGTGGTGGTCAGTTGACAGCTCAGCCCCTCTCTTCACCCGCGTGTCCAGAACATGCGGACGCAGGTCTGGTGATACGACCACAAAGTCGATCATAGACCTGCGACCTAGGGTGTCCTGGTGCCAAGTGCACTTATGGACATGCTTATGTTGGAACATGGTGTTCGTTATGGACAAACTGTGATTCGCACAGAAGTCCAGCAACAACACACCACACGGGTTCGGGTCAGGGAGGCTGTTCCTCCCAACCACGCCCCTCCAAGTCACACTGTCCTTGCCCACATGGGCGTTGAAGTCTCCCAGTAGAACTATGGAGTCACCAGCTCTCCAGAACCCCTCTGATAGACTCCAAGAAGGCTGGGTACTCTGAACTGCCACTCGGCGCGTACGCACAAACCACAGTCAGGACCCTTTCCCAGCCCTAAGGCGTCGGGAAATAACCCTCTCGTTTGGGCTCATGTATGCAATCAAACTAAAACACAGAAAAATGCAACCAAGGCCAAACACAAAAGCAAATGATACAAAACACTCAAATAATAAATAAAATCTGACGTTTCTTTGCCATAAAACGCTAGAAATTCCTTCTGTGTTTGTCGGCTCTCCTCCACAAACTTTGTATCTGCTTTGTACCAAAGCCTGGTGTTGTGGAGCTGCTGACACGCAGGATTCCTGTAATGTTGTGTTCAGTCGTGTGAAAGTGCTTCATTTCTTGCTTTTTGCATGTTTGTCACACTGAACGTGTCCTCCAACAAATGTCAATTTTATTCAATGACAACACAGAAGGAAGTTTTTAAATGAAACTTTTTACTAAGAGAGAAAAAATGCCAGCCTACGTGATCGTGTGTGAAAAGTCACGGCCCTGCTGCTTGCTAGAATGTAACTTTCTGGAAACGGGTACATAGCCATTTCTAAATGTTTGGGACTCCAGAGAACCACAGCGAGAGCCATTATCCACAAAGGGCCAAAACACGGAACGGTGGTGAACCTTCCCAGGAGTGCCTAAAAAAGAAATCCTCTAAAAAGTGTTGGGCTGAGAGAAGCAAACGCGTCTATCACACAACGTGTTCTTTTTATTACAAAGGTAGTCGAGGGATTCTTCCTCTCCCACCGATCCAGTCCTCCCTCACTTTTTGAAGGAGGTGTGGGCAATGATGGCCCTCATGTTTGCAAGTTCAGCCTGTCCTACCAGGCATTTCACGCATACTGTACGTGGAAATGTACTGCACGTAAACTTTTTATGTTTTATGTCTTTTTGTTTCCAGCGGATGCTTCGAGGTTCCGAATCAAACTCCTACCCATCGACCCCAACTGCCATACTGCCCCGATCGGCCTACTGGCACCATATCACCGGAGGTCAGGCTGACACGGACGCTGCAGGCGGTAGGCTGCCACCATCCTTTGTGGCTCTCATTCTGTCATCACTGCTGCTGTTTTCGGCACAAGGAGTGCAAAAGAACGAAAAACCCAAACGCACCAAATCACGCGCTAATGCAGTAACTCGTTTATTCGGTTAATTACCTAGACACTGTTGGCATAATTACGTTACAGTTCTTTTGCAACTCGATTCATATCAACGTACCGACAGCCGTGCAGTTCCAACGCCATACACCAGGGGGTCCAAAGAATGGCTAAAATTCTAATCACACCCAGAAAACGTTTGCCAAAGTGGACTAACTTTACAAGAATAAAGTCAAAATATTAGGATCTAACCAGAAGGAGTCACATTTTTGCAAGAATAACGTAATATTATGAGGAAAAATCACTAATTCCTTTTAAGTTAGAAGATTACGACAAAAAAGAAAAAATTGCAATTTTTGAAAAATTAGGTTGAAGAAAAAGTTGTCACGGGCCGCACGGTGGATGAGTGGTTAGCACATTGGCCACACAGTCAGGAGATCTGGAAGACCTGGGTTCAGATCTCCGTTGGGCATCTCTGTGTGGAGTTTGCATGTTCTCCCCGTGCGTGTGTGGGTTTTCTCCGGGTACTCCGCTTCCCTCCCACATTCCAAAAACATGCATGTTAGCTTCATTGGCCGCTCTAAATTGTCAATTAGAGTGTGAATGTTTGTTTATATGTGCCCTGCAATTGGCTGGCGACCAGTCCAGGGGGTACCCCGCCTCCCGCTCAAAGTCGGCTGGGATAGGCTCCAGCATACCCGCGACCCTAAGGAGGATAAGCGGCACAGAAAATAAATGAATGAATGAAAAAGTTGTCACCAGAATGAAATTAAAACATTTTGGGAAAAAAGTCATAATCACGAGAAGAAAATTGGAAATAAAAAAAAAAGAAAACAGCCGCAGAAATGAAAAAAAAAGATAGAAGAGAGAATAAAGTCAAAATATTAGGAGTGAACTTCTTTTTTTTACTTTTTTCTTTTACTTTTTTATTGAAAGAAGTTTTATTCAAATAAAGTCTTAACGCTATGAGGAGTCATTTTGGTTGCATAGAGGTTCAAAAACAGGATA
The DNA here is from genome assembly GCA_024372805.1 of Oostethus manadensis. Lineage (NCBI taxonomy): Eukaryota > Metazoa > Chordata > Actinopteri > Syngnathiformes > Syngnathidae > Oostethus > Oostethus manadensis. The sequence continues at coordinate 789,204 of QODF01000256.1, forward strand.
AATATAGTTTGTGTCATTTGGGGCAAAAGTAAACATTTTATGGGAATAACGTCATAAAAGCACGAGAAGAAAATGTACGAAGATTATTCATGAAGATTGTAGTTATTGTCACGATCTGTGTATTAGTCTGCGTGGCACTTTGTTCTCTTTTACACCTCAGTTCCTGTTTCTGTGCTTTTATTTTGAGAGATCTTCCTGTTTTCATTCGTCTGTGTCTCCAGCTTTGCTTGGTTTCTTGTCTGTCCCACATGTGAGTTGATTTCTATGTAGTCGGGTCGTGTTCGTTCTTTGGTGCATCTTCTCGCAGCAGGAAGCTTTCCTTGCCTGCTTGGGCGTCCCGCTCGCCGCATCGGCGTCAACATCATGGCGCCAAGAAAACAGCAAAAGGGGGTAAAAAAGTTGATAGTAAAAATCATTGCTGCTATTGGTCGGTTTAGAACCATTCAGTACCTTTTAGCCGGAGGATGAGGGACACATGAATCGTGGACGCAAGCAGCCATTCATGGCAGATACATTCTTCTTATTAAATTATTATATCTTTTCTTTTCTTTGGATTCAAACGAATCATGACTGCAGAAGAAGAAGTTATTTCCCAGCAGCACGTTAGATGAATGATGATTATTAATGATGATTTTGACAGGCCATAAAGACATTGAAGCATCTTTTACTATGAATTCATTCCTTTTTCTGAAGAGCAGCACAGCGGACAGTTCCAATGAACACGCAGCAGAACTGCACTTGACTCGCTGTCCGATGTGACGAAGGTGACGAAGGTCTCGTTCTTTGCCGCAGGTCACGGCTCGGAGGAGCTGCTGCTGTCAGCTTGTCTGCCCGCCGGGCGCTACGCCTCCCTGCCCCTCGCGGACAAGCATGCCCAGTCCCAGCCACACATACACACGCATTTCCCATCAGCCCTTTGCACCGTGCCCAGACAGTAACCGGCCTGATTCTGCAAGTTCTTCGTTCGGGATCAAGAATAAAAGGACACGTTTTGGGAATGGGCTGTCCGGATGTTGGAACGATGAAAAGATGCGCTGATGTTTTCTATTGCTTCTGCTTTTTTCCCAATTTTCCATGGTTTTACTTTCTTCCCAAATAATCTTCTTGAAAATGTTTCCTAATATTATGACTTGATTCCCGTAATCGAACTTCATGCAACAAAATGCTTTCTCTTAATTTCATTTTCATATTTATTGTCTGAATCTTGTAAACGTTTTCTTGTTCAGTTGTATTTACTGCACGACGCTGAGCCAATTAGTTCATTTTTGTCTTCGATATTTTCTTCTTTTTTTCTTCTGTGACTTGTTCCTGACTTGATTCACGTACTTTTTCCCCAGCCTAAGTTTCCAAAAAGTACATTTTGTCTGTCATAATATTAAAAAATAGTATACTCTGTCATATTTCACGTAATATGACGTAGTCTTTTTCTCCTAATATTATGAGATATTGCTTGCATTGCTTGATTTCTAATATTTGGACTTTATTGTGACTGCTGTTTTTTCCCATGTTGCTTTTTTTGCTTAATTCCATGGTCGGAATGGGCCAGGAGGAGTAAAACGGGTGCGGGAATGGAGTTACCGGATGATCCAAATATTCATAAGAGAATCCTGACTTTCTGGTTTTCATTTGCTACGTGTGCATACGCATTTCCCACACGCTGTAAAGAAGCCTTTTGGATATTCGAACTGTATTTCTATTATTCCAGCATTTCAATAACTGCTTTGTTCAACTTGCATGCCACAAAATTCCATTCCATAAAATAAAAAGCATTGTTTTTGGACAAATTGTGTATGCTGGACTTTTTGGCCTAAAAGAACATCAATGTAGCGATCGGTTCGCCGGCCGGACCCTACCAGTAGAATTTGTCCCCACGAAGTCCCGAAAGTTAGTCAGAGCACAAACACGGCCACACGAGTGTCGCGTCTTCTAACTGCAGGTGGGTTGGGCCGTCCCGCAGCCTTGACTGCTGGAGACCACAGCATGGCCGTGCGCGGCGCTCCACCTCCACAGTTCGTGCGGGCGCCACTATGTTCCAGGCCCAAATGAACGGACCCAGCAAGCCCTCGGGAAAGGCAGTTGTACGCGCCAGCCACATGTTGACTGCCGGAAACATGTTCAGCCCACGCTGCGGATCCGAGGCCCGGGCCATCGTGAAGGCGAGCGGTCGATGAAGGCCGTGACTTGCCGGGCCTCCAGCAGAAAGCGGATGTGAGGAAAAGCCCAACAATCTCCCTCCTTTTGTTGTCAAGGAAGCTCAGGCGCCATCGCCCCACACAGTAGGCGGCGGCCAGGGAGCAGCCCACCTCCGCCGGCTGGCTCTTCTCGGGATGCGGGCAAGGTGGGCTGCTCAGGGCAGGAAGAAGTTCATCCTGGCCAGGAACTTCTGCAGGGACTACACAATGTGTGGAAACCGAACCGGTGACAGCCTCCACTTTCACTGGAAAGGGCACAGCCCCTTGTGGGGCGGCACGGTGGGCCAGGAAGGTGACCGGCAGAACTCACGCTTGAGTGGGCTGATGGTGAGGCTGGGCCCGCCGAGCCTCTTGAGCAGCTGCTGGAGGTGACCGGAATGTTTCCTAAGTGAACAAACAAGAAGGGCGTGTCACGTAGCACACTGTTCATCTGGCGCCAATAAGGCAGAATGGCGTGCCAAGGAACAGCCAAAGGGTGTGACGCTGCCATCTTGGGCACCTGATGGTAGATGTGCTCCAAGCCCGCCTTGGAGAAGATGGTGGTGCAAGCCAGGTGGGCCTAAATGTCCTGTATGGGTGCCACAAGGTACCGGTTGGAGGCTGAGGCAGGTTGAGACAGCCCCGGCGTAATCCCATCCAAAACGCAGTGCCGTATGTACGCACGGGCGTGCCCTTAGCTGCGTCCTCCAGGGGGCATTGGCCATGGCGTCTGCTGTCTACTGTGTGCGAGAATCGAGGGCAACAGCGTGCCCATGACAGACAACAGCTAGCACTTAGCCAACTTGAGTGCCAGCCCCGGCGTCTCCCTGGACCACAAAACTGCATGGCTGGCGATATTGCTTGGCTTTGGCTCCGAAGCTGGCATGAAGGCAGCACCGCCCCTTGTCATGGTGCCCGGGCACCACTGCAACCCCAGTGAAGCAGTTGCGAGGAAGATCCTCGCCGCCTCCATAAAGTCCGGCAGCTTTTAGGTAGAACCGAGCGCACGCAGCATTTTCCCCGACGACATTTCGAGACAGCATCGTGCGCTCGGGTCTTCTCTCCTCCCCACAGCTTGCAAAAGGAACATCTCCACTGCGCTTGCTGGAACTGGCAGAGGATCCTCCAATGGCGCCAACACTGCGGCCTTCACGGAGGCAAGAACCCCGCCCCCAGGGTTTGTGTGCCACCACCCTCGCACACATGCATCTTTGATTTTCAAATGAAAAGATCACAAATGGGTTCCACTTGATTTGTGGTGATGAGTCATCCCTCATTACTGCAAATAATTAGTTCCAGACCCGAGCTTTATAAATGGATTTCTTCTTTATTAACAGAATATTTTGGGGTTAGAGCAGAGAAAACCTTCAAAATACTGTTTTTAAAATCAGTAGAGCCCTCTCGGTATGAAATAACACCCCTAAAGCGACGGTACGCTCCTATTACTCGATATAAAAGACATTGTGAGAGGAAACAATGCTTGTTTAGGCTCACACGTTAGCATTCGAATTAGCTCATCATTGCCCCTCATCATTTGACTCGAAGCGCATTCTTACGGGTGAAACCAGGGCTGTCCAAAGTGCGGCTCTGGGAACGTTCACAGCACATTGTGAAAATATCATTTCACAATAACATCATAAAAAACAAGACAATGTACAAAAATCAGCTGCAGTTATATAAGAATAAAGTCAAAATATAAGAAGAATAATGTAATACAGTACTAGTTGGAAAAATGCAGAATTTTAGTAGCAGCATTTAGAAATATTTCATACAAAAGAATGTAATATTAAAATGATATTATTATGAGAAACAAACAAAACAGTCATTAACAAAACAAAACCAAATATATTTGGTTGTGGAAAAGTTCTAATGGTAAACAAGGTCAAAATATTGTGACAATAAAGTCGTAATTATGATTTTTTTTTAACTTGTTGAAAAATGTCAAATAAAAGAACAGCCCAAGTGGAAAAAACTGTATTTCTACGTGAATACATATTTACATCGACATATTTGGAGGAAAAGGTTGCATTGTATTGCAATATGAGGCTAAGTAAGGTCATTTTAGCAACATAAATATTACAGAAAACGTTTTTAAGTTGGGATTTGGTAAAGAAAACAAAATAAAGTTGTAACTTTTGGAAACTGAAGTAGGGAGTAGAGTTATGATATTATAGAAATAAAGGGACAGAAAAAAACGGGGAAAAGAGTGTAGAGCAAAGTTCATACAATTGATATGCTCTTTTTAACCTACATCACAAAGCTGAAATGCAAGTTTTTCTTGAAAGAAACATAATTTCTATGCGTATGCACGTGTCGCTCCATATCAGTGGAAGACAAGTCGAGCGCTTGGGCGAAGGCCACGTGTAGTACTGCAGTCTTGCCACACGGCGGCGCTGTTGAGCTGCCAACGTGCTGGCTGCCGGCAGACGACGCGAGAAGAAGAAAGGCGGAAGCCTGCAAGGTAAATACAAATGGACGTGAAGGAAAGTGCGTTAAAACAACACATGTTGACTCTGTAAATGTTGTAATTCCACAGGAGGATGGGGCGGAAAGTGACTCTTGCTACTTGCTCCTTAAATCAGTGGGCTTTGGACTTTGACGGCAACTCGGAGAGAATACTCCAAAGTAAGTTGATGACTCCCGATTCCCTGGGGTTGGGGTTAGCATCCCTAGCTTAGAAGGGAAACACACAACCCTTCTCCTTGCCACGTACGTTTTTCATACAAACCACACGTCGGTGGCCGCAGAAAAGGTGTTGACATTTCCAATCGGGCGCCATCCATTTTTTCGTTCGGGGTCACGGGAAGCTGGAACCTATCCCAGCTGACCTTTCACCTATTCACAGCGCCAATCGCTGCTGCGGTGCCAACTTTCCAGTAAGAGAAGTAGCTATTGGCTGTCCTAGAAGGCGCTAGGGGATGACGTCATCGGCGGGTCGCGTGTGACGTGGAAAAAGCAGAACCTGGCAGGAGAGACAAGGAAGTGCGTGAAATCACCCTGATTACGTTTCAAGCTACAAACAAACTTGATGATTGGTTAGGTCACCCCCCCCGTTTTCCACGCCGCGCATCCTCACCGGGCTCGCTGGGGACTGACTGGTCTTCAGCGATCCCACACTCACGTGCACAGCGATGGACCATTTGGTCCAGCAAGCATGATTTTGGAATGTAGCCATAGAAAAGCCACGCACACAAATTCGATGTCCACCTGAGCACAGAAAGTCGCACAACCAATGTTGTTTTTTTACAGGCATTGAGATCGCTAAAGCCAATGGAGCCAAATACAGACTGGGGCCAGAACTGGAAATCTGGTACGAGTTCATCCACAAGCCACGCATCCCGAACATTAATGCCATTATTCCTTGTATCTATACAAACTGCAATACTGCATATACTACGTTTTTTATCGCTGTCCTCAATGTGTGCCACTTGTAGAAAAAATGCTTGCAGTTGCTATGATCAATGTTTGTCATCTGATTGATTGTTCATTCGTCCATCCATTTTCTATGCCGCTTATCCTCATTAGGGTGGCGGGTATGCTGGAGCCTATCCCAGCTGGCGGGGTACACCCTGGACTGGTTGCCAGTCCATCGCAGGGCACACATAGACAAAGACAAACAAACATTCACACTCTAATGGAAAATTTAGAGCGGCCAATGAAGCTAACATGCATGTTTTTGGAATGTGGGAGGAAAGCGGAGTACCCGGAGAAAACCCACACACACAAACTCCTGATGGATTGTTTAGATTCCCAAATGCTTGTTTTCCCTATCGAGAGCTCCGTGGGTTGCATGCTGTGGTTGATGCAGTCTGCTGGCAAAACCTATCCTACCCAGTCTGAAACTGGGCATAGACATTCCCGGCTATTTCTGGTGCTGTTTTCTCAACTGTGCCTCCAGTCCGGACGCAAACAGCTGGAAATAAAAGATGAAATGTTGCTCTCTGCACTTCATGTTCATCTTTTCTGTCCAACCCAAATGTTTCAGTCTGCAGCAAAAATAAAGGAATTGGCCTCGTAGTTCCGGAGCGTGGGGAGGCCACTGTGTACTGAGTCCACAGGAAAATGCTGACTCGTAGTTCCGTTCCGGAGTGTGGGGAGGCCGCTGTGTACTGAGTCCACAGGAAAATGCTGACTCGTAGTTCCGTTCCGGAGTGTGGGGAGGCCGCTGTGTACTGAGTCCACAGGAAAATGCTGACTCGTAGTTCCGTTCCGGAGTGTGGGGAGGCCGCTGTGTACTGAGTCCACAGGAAAATGCTGACTCGTAGTTCCGTTCCGGAGTGTGGGGAGGCCGCTGTGTACTGAGTCCACAGGAAAATGCTGACTCGTAGTTCCGTTCCGGAGTGTGGGGAGGCCGCTGTGTACTGAGTCCACAGGAAAATGCTGACTCGTAGTTCCGTTCCGGAGTGTGGGGAGGCCGCTGTGTACTGAGTCCACAGGAAAATGCTGACTCGTAGTTCCGTTCCGGAGTGTGGGGAGGCCGCTGTGTACTGAGTCCACAGGAAAATGCTGACTCGTAGTTCCGGAGCGTGGGCAGGCCACTGTGTACTGAGTCCACAGGAAAATGCAGAGAACGTGTGGGTTTGATTGAATAAATTGTAACACCAAATGTGCACCCAATTGTTGAAGAAATGTGTGCAATCAATCAGCTTGGAACAAAATGGTTCGAATAGTGACATGATGACTGCGTCCAGTAATCCCTCGTTCATTAACGTGCTTAATTGCTTCCGGAAGTGAATATCCGCGAAGAAGGATTCTTTATTTCTCACTGTAGGGCCAAATTGCATTTTGTTTTTCGAAATGTCTTTTTTCAGTTTTTTTATTCAGTTTTTGCTTTTTACACTTATTTTGTCACCATAGAATCAAATATCTGTTCGCCTTTAATTTCCCACCTCAAAAGAAGTGTACTCCCAAAAACATAAAAGATACTAAATTTTATAAACCAACTTGAGTTCTCGTAAAAATATATAGTTTTAACGCTCTAAATGGCGATTGGATTCAATGATGTCCAGTTTTTGCTTAGAAAAATCCAAAGGTTATTTCCTGTCTAATGAATGTTAGGGGCTGTACTGTACATAGGATTAGTAATACGATCCGATGTCGTTTGTAGGATGAGATTTCCCACCCTTTCGGAGGACATCACTTCTCCAACACATTGTAATTGGACAGCAGAAACATGCATTTCCTAATCTCAGGGTTCACAATGAGATTGGCCAATTTTCACATTGTAGGTGGTAAGTGTTCCTATGGCGTCTTTGGGACTGTGGTGGGTTCCGGTGGGAGGCGGGGCTTTATAACTTAACGGTTTGTGATGAAAACGCTGCAAAAAGTCTTTATCACCATGAAAAAGCAAAGCCAACACGAAATCCGGTAGGAAACTTGAACTTGTGGCGAATATTAAACACAATGAAACCCTGAAATTAGAAAATGCACGTTTCTGTTGTCTAGTTCAAAATTGTGCTTATAATGGAAGTTAAGAGGGGGGGGGGTTCTGCTAGGAAACACTACAATGGGAAAATTACCCAATCTCTTCTTAACAGTTATTTGACAAATTGGACTATTTTTCAACAAAATGAATCCTTGAAATTAGAGAATGCATGTTTTTATTAAGTAATTACAATATGTTGAAAATTGGTACTTATAATTTGGAATCAGACCTTACACAAAATAACAAAGCGTGAAAATTAATTTTATGTAATTTGATTTTATGTATAATGAGGGTACAGGGAGAAGAGGTCAAGAAGCTGGAATGGGTGGAGAAAAGTGTCGGGTGTGATAGAAGAGTTTCAGCTAAAAAGAAAGGAAAGGTGCACAAAACTGTGCTGGTGTTTGGTTTAGAGACAGGGCCGCTGAGGAAAAGACAGGTGGCAGAGATGAAGATGCTGAGGTTCTCTTTGGGTGTGACCAGGATGGACAGGATCAGGAACGATTACCGTATTTTTCCGACAGTCTGAATCCCGCGGCTTATGACACGATGCGGCTAAATTTTACATTTTTTCCCACGATAACGGCTAATAGGGTCTTGTATGCTTGAAAGTGTTGAATATGGGCCATAATACAGTGCATAAAATGTGCTTAATAGTGCATATTTTTCATTCAAGGACATGTCTTCATTTTATGTCCTCCATCTTTTGTGTGAAATGTAACCGTGGAGGAGCAATTGCGATGCAGTCACCTTCTTTGTCATTGCTCGTTTTCACAGTGGCTATGGCTGTGCAGACCACTTCCATGAATCGGATACATTGCTCCACTCTTTTGAAGTTCTTCAGAAGCTGCTGGAATCTCCCACCACGCAGGACATCATCTGTGATGTTGGGATGTAAGTATTAGCTTCGCTAAGTACATTCTCAAGTTTACAAACAAGCCACTCAGGTGCGTCAGCGTGAGGCAACGTCTTCCACATGCGCGCCAACCACCGCACGCGCTTCCTTCTTTTCCTCCACGCACACGTCACTGTCCTGACACTTCATGGCGCAGCCGCCCTCCCTGACAGCAACACAGCCCTGTTGCTTTGTTGAGGTCCCGCAACGCCGGATTCATTCCAACAAACTGAGGGCAGCATGGTGTCAGTTTACACTAATCTTCTTCCATGCATCTCAAGCCACCGGCCGTCCTTTGAATGCAAACTAGCAAGGTTCTTCTCCAGCTCGTCCCAGATTTGCTGGATGGGGTTGCGGGAGGAGCATGGTGGTGTGACATTGGCAGTCAAATAGCCTAGCTTGTTTTTTGCAAGGAAAATCATGTAAATCAGTCTATGGCTTGTAGATATTTCATTTGTTTTATGGGTGTTTTGATGGCCAGTTCAACAAAAATAACTGAAACCTGTTGAACGGGCTGTGTTTTGGCCGCGACGGTATGTAAGTTCTAGACAGTGTAATGATCTGAGTTCTAGATTAAAACAAATCTTCTGTATTTGTTTTCTGCAAGGAAAAGCAGAATACCAACGGACAAGCGAGTGCACACGAGAAAGGAACACGGTGCGGCAGGTTCCGTACAATCCCGACCTTGCGTGACTTTTGCAGAGCCACAATAAACGTGTTGCTAAACTTTCTGCAGTGTCAGCGTCTGTGGAGTTTTCTTTCCCTGCCTGCTCTGCTCGCTCGCAAGATGAAATAGTGAAAGCGCAGGTTTTGGGGTTGGAAAGTCGTGTTTTGTCATATCGCGATATTATTGCACATGCGATTAACCCTTCAGCCGTACTTAACCGTAGTCTAAAGTCATGGAAAAAAGGATTAGACCTTGTTATTTGTCCAGTTTCTTGTTCATTTGAAAGCCTGGAACACCAGACCTTTTCCAGCAGGGGCATCTGGTTCGATCGGATTTTTTCCATAGTCTTGCAGATCCAATTTGATCCTGTACCGATCCTTTTTATTTTTTTTAATAATAAACTTTTGTTTCAAACATGAATTTGTTTGAGCCACCATGTCGGAGTGTGGCCCAGATTTACGGATTGGGGCACCCCTACCGTATACTGAAAAATGCAACTTTGAGATGTTGTCAAGATAAGAAGTTTTATGTATCTGAAGAAAAGAAAATGTATTTCAGCTTTGGGATGTAGGTGAAAAAGCACATTATTCATATTACATATGTATACATATTTCATATTACGGCTTTCTTCATTAATTGTCCTCTCATAATTGTATGACTTTACCATGATAGTTCCAATTTATATCTTTAGAACTTTTTAAAAAAAAAAGATTGTAAAAATACCGTGTTTGCATTATGCATATTTCCAGCTTTATGCTAGTAAAATGACATTATGTCGCCACATAATATTATGAGCTTATCTCACAAAACTTTTTCTCTTGTTTGACTTTATTTGGGGGAATTATAAAATTACATTTGTTTTTTCAATTTCCAACTATTTCAACTTTTTTTGTACTTATGACTTTGTTCCCCTACTTTGACGTTATTCTTGTTCCATTGTATCTTTTTTTGCAACCCAATTTTCCCAAAGGGATTTTTCTTTATGCTACTTTTCTAGACTGCAACTTTTTTTTCGCTCAATGTTTGGTCTTTTTTTGGTAAAATTGCTGCTATTTTTTCTGTTGTTATTTTTTTATCAGCTCCTAAATGAAACTTATGATTGTATTAGTTGAGATGAATACAGTATACACTTGGTTGTGTTGGCATAAAAAAGAAAAGAAACGGGAGAAACAAGGGCGGTCCAATCAGTTTTTCCATGACATGATGGTCTGCTTAGGAGCACTCTATGCTTGTTTCACATTTCAGCACTGGTGTGATGTACTGGTTATTTGTGTGTTATTCCCCTCCAGGCCCATCATGCATCACAATGTACGATACAACTGCCGGGTGATTTTCCTCAACAGGTAACTTTGAAATCGGTCAAGTTTCATATGACTTGTAGATAACTGTCATTCTAAGAGAAAAACCCACAAGATTCTTTCTCTTGGAGATTAATAAAGTGTCAGAATCAAGATTTATTTGATCAAATAAATGAAATATCACACTCGCCACTCACTCCGAAGGTAATGGTGTGGAAAAGAAAAGCGTACACTGCAATACATAACCACGCATATTTCTTTCTTAAGGGTCTGTCTCCTGACACGCCTACTTAAAACTTTTTTATTCACACCCATTTCTCCATACCAAGCATTTACCCCAAAAACATCAATACATTTGAGCATTTTTGATGTAAATGTTACAATTGCAATTCCAGTAAATAGTGCCCTGCTACCGTAATATATAACAATTTCTGGCAGTTCTCATAAAGTTTCTTCATAAACTGAAACAGAACAAGTTATACTTTATTTTTGCACCTTGTTTAGAAAATAACAGAAAAATGTTTGCTTCCTATGCCCTTTCAGGAGCATGATAAAGTGAAAAATTGCAATAATTTATTTTGGATCCAAAAGAGGTTCTATGTAGAGCTTCTAATATTTCATATTTTACTCTAATGGTAATAATATAATAATAAATTCCACTTCCATTTCTTCTTTTTGCATTTTGAAGCCGGACTTACAACCGCCTTAAGATCCAACAGGTCTTATTTATGTATATAATGCTCCAAAAAATGAGAGGAAGACTTTTTAATCAGAGTATAGTAAGCTGTCAGTCAAACCGCTGGGATATTGATGTGGTCAGTTAAGTAGCAGAGGGGGTTGTTCAATCAATTTCAGCTGTTTTGTTGTTCATGAAATCAACAACAGGTGCAACAATGAGACAGACCCCAAAACAGGAATGCTTTTCCAGGTTGAGGTCACTGACTCCTCATCTCTTTTGGCTGATTTTTTACTGACCGATTTTCTGCTGTTGTAGTTTTTCATTTGGCTTGAAACAACATCTCTGTTGATAGCATGGTGGGCTACCTGGACGCTACAGAGGTTGCAGAAGTAGTCCAACCCCTCCAGGATGGCACATCAATACATACCGTTGCAAGAAGGTTTGCTAGGTCTCCCAGCACAGTCTCAAGAGCATGGAGGAGATTCCAGGAGACAGGTAGTTACTCCAGGAGAGCTGGACAGGGCCATAGAAGGTCCTTAAACCCTCAGCAGGATTGGTATTTGCTCCTTTGTGCAAGGAGGAACAGGATAAGCACTGCCAGAGACCTACAAAATGATCTCTAGCAGGCCACTGGTGTGGTTTTTCTGACCAAACAACAAGAAACAGGCTCCATGAGGGTGGCCTGAGGGCCCAATGTCCTGTAGAAGGCCCTGTGCTCACTGCCCAGCACCGTAGAGCTCGGTTGGCATTTTCCATAGACCACCAAGATTGGCAACTACGCCACTGGCGCCCTGTGCACTACACCGATGAGAGCAGGTTCAACCTGAGCACATGTGACAGACGTGAAAGGGTCTGGAGTTGCCGTGGAGAACGTTATGCTGCCTGCCACATCATTCGGCATGACCGGTTTGGTGGTGGGTCAGTGATGGTCTGGGAAGGCATATCCCTGGAAGGACGCACAGACCGCTACAGATTAGATAATGGCACCCTGACTGCTATTAGGTATCGGGATAAAATCCTTGGACCCATTGTCAGAACCTACGCTGGTGCAGCAGGACCTGGGTCCCTCCTGGTCCACGACAATGCCTGACCTCATGTGGCTAGAGTATGCAGACAGTTCCTGGAGGATGAAGGAATTGGTACCATTGAATGGCCCCCATGTTCACCTGACCTAAACCCAATAGAACTCCTCTAGGACATTATGTTTAGGTCCATCCGGCGCCGCCAGGTTGCTCCTTAGACTGTGCAGGAGCTCAGTGATGCTCTGGTCCAGATCTGGGAGAAGATCCCCCAGGACACCATTCGTTGTCAGGGATGCGTACAAGCACGTGGGGGCCACATGAAGTACTGAGGATCATTTGGAGGTGCTAAAAGGACATTTTGGCAAAATGGACCCGTCTGCTGCATCATTTCTCACTTTCATTTTTTGGTTGTCTTTGATTTCGCCCCCTCCATAGGGTAATCATTTTCATTCCTATCAAATGATGGCATCATTTTGTTACTAATACCTCACCTACTTATTACCAGGAAAGATATTCAAGATCATCCCACCCCGTTTACATCTGATGTGTTTTCAAAGTCTTCTGAGCAGTGCATATACATATATACAGTACATACAGTACATACAGTATATATTTTACACATTCCTTGTGGATCGGTGAAGGGTTCATCCGATGAGGTGTTCAAGCACACTGTGTAATTGAGTGTTAGAGAAAGTTTTTTAATAGTTTTTGAAGTAAATGAGTGAGCAACATGTCTAACCCCAAACTATTTAGACTATTAGATTTACTACTGTATATTGCAATATTGTATCCCCACATTACACACAGTACTTGAACGATACTGCTTCATGCTAATAGATTACTTTTCCATCCTAAGAAAAATCCTGTTGATTCGGCCAAAGACTGTGATGGCCAACCATGGCAACTACAGAGAGATGCGCTGGTTCTCACCCTGGACAAAGTTGAGGTTGGTCATCTTGGCAACCATCAAGGCTGCCATTTGTCCTTCATTGTACAATGTGTCATTTAAACAAGCTGTTGCTTCTTTTTTTAAATCCTACAAGGACTTATTAGGATGATGTTGGATGACACACCAGGTAGCAGCTGAATGATTGAGAAGGTCCTGATACTGAGCAGGATAAGGCATAGATGTACACTAGTGTTGAAAATAATAGCAGTGCAATGTGACTAACCACATCAAACACTCTTATTAGTATATTTTTATTGCTACATGGCAAACTCATTACCAGTAGGTGCAGTAGATTCTCAGAAAACAAACAAGATCCAGCAGATGCATGGGAGTTTTCCCAACCAGTCTACGCGTGTTTCGTGGAGTTGGAGAAGGCATTCGACCTCGTTCCTTGAGGAATATTGCGGGGCGTACTCCGGGAATATGGGGTATCGGACCACCTAATTCAGGCGGTTTGTTGCCTGGATGACCGGTGTCAGAGTTTGGCTTGCCGGCAATAAACCGGACCCGTTTCCAGTGAGACCCTAAGTGGAGGAGTTGAAATTTCTCTTGGAAGCATTGATTGACCTATCAATCTATCAATCTATCTATCAGTACTTGGGGTCGTCTTCACGAGTGAAGGATGAAAGGATGGACAGGCGGACTGGTGCGGCAGTGATGTGAATTCTGCACCAGTCTGTCGTGGTGAAGAGAGAGCTGAGCTGAAAGACAAAGCTCTCAATTTATAGGTGGATCTACGTTCCTACCCTCACCTATGGTCATGAGCTTTGGGTAGTGACCGAATGGACAAGATGGCGGGTACAAGCGGCCAAAATGAGTTTTCTCCGCAGGGTGGCTGGGCTCTCCTTTAGAGATAGGGTGAGAAGCACTGTCATCCGGGAGAGACTCGGAGTAGAACCGCTGCTCCTCCGCATTGAGAGGAGACAGATGAGGTGGCTCGGGCATCTAGTTAGGATGCCTCCCTGGGGAGGTGTTCAGGGCACGTCTGACCATTAGGAGGCCTCTGGGGATATCTAGAACATATTAGAGAGACTACGTCTCTCCACTGGCCTGGGAATGCCTCGGGATCCACTGGGAGGAGCTGAACAAAGTGGCTGTGGAGATGGAAGTCTGGGCTTCCCTGCTTAGGCTGCTGCCCCCGCGACCCGACCTCAGATAAGCAGAAGAAAATGGATGAATTGGTGACAACGGCCAGCCTTAATGGAGGCCAGCGTTCACATAGAGCAGGCTTACTTACTGCAAGCTATGCCAACCAGCCACCAACACGCCACTCCCGGAGCGCCCCCAGTCCCCTGGCAGGGCAAAGGACACGGTTGAATGCCTTTTCCAAGTCGAGAAAGCACATGTGGCCGGGTGGGAAAAGGTGTAGAGCCTTCAGGGCGAAGGTCAGGGGTTTGGGTTTTTTCATCTTCTTGGGACTTGGAAAAAGACTATACCGTGACCGGAGATCAGAATCAGAATCATCTTTATTGTTTATAGATGATTGTTGGATTAAAAGAGGTGCAAATTTGCCCGTCTATCCTAGCGGGAGTGCTCAGCTATGTAAAAGATATGCATGGACAAAATACTCTTTGCTTGTGTCTTCAAGGGAAGTAGAGGAGTTCTTCCTGCCCAGGATGATCCAGCTGGTCACAGGGCAGGTATATACATGATCAGCCCTGTTAAGATGGGATTGAAATGTTGTCTTCTCAGTGTCCACCTCTGTGTTCAACAGGATACGGTCCCGTTTGGGGACTGTGTGCTGTCCACGAAGGATACGTGCATTGGTACCGAAATGTGTGAAGAGCTGTGGCACCCCACCAGGTAGAAGAACTAGCAAATCCTTTGAGCAGCAGGTCTCGCTATGTGCGTGATACCATGGACTCTTTGAATCAGCCCTCATATCCAGATGGGCCTTGATGGGATTGAAATCTTTACAAATTCCTCCGCAAGCCACCATGCGCTCCGAAAAGCTGGCCAGAGGATCAACTTGATCAAGTCAGCAACCACCAAGGTAGGTCAAGTCCAAAGGAAAGATTTGGAATCACACTTTGCATAAGCATTATGTTTCTCATTATGTTTTCTCATACTGTTGAGGTCCAATTTTATATACCGTATTGTTTGCTACTTTTTCCCTGAACTCGGAACCTGCGGCTTATGACGCGATGCAGCTAAAATATTGGTTTTTTGGACGGCGTAACAGGGCCACGTGAAAAAAACCTCGTAAGATTCCGAGATTAAAAATCGTTTTGAGAAAAAACCAAGACAGATGCCTCCAGCGTGTAGAACTTTCCCATAATGCACTGGGGTTTGGGCCCGCGCAGGTGCCTCCAGCCTGTAGAAGAAGATGACGCTAGTTTTTGACGCGCTTGAAGAAAAACGCAGCACGAATGCAAAACATCTTGATTTTTCCCAACCTCATCATGGAGATGAAAAGCGACAGAGTGAAATTGCAGTGACGAAGATGTTCTGGGCTCTTCTGTTCCTCAAAGAAACAGAAAGAGACGCCTTCAGTGAGCAGGACGAGGATGAATATGTTATGTTTGAGCCGTTTTACTGTGTAAACAAGGTATAGAAACAAACATTCATACATTTCTGTTTATCCCTTCTGTGTAAATAGCCATCTAGTTTCACAACCTTGCCGTGTACATCTGCGGCACATAGTCCGCTGCGGCTAAAAACACATTTTCCAAAAATAATATCCCTCAAAATATTTTGATTTTCTTCTTCTCACATTTGACCAACTTAATTTTCCAAAAAATGCAACTTTATTTTGTTTCTCATATTACGGCTTTCAGGTAAACTTTAGTTGTTAATGATATTTGCTGCTGTGCCTGCAAACACAAGAAAACGCGAGCGAATGACAACAAGAGACAACTAAGAGAGTGCACACCTGAACTAAAAGGACAGTGAGGAACAAGAAGCAGGTGTGCGTAGTTACAGACAAGGAAAAACAAGGGAAGGCAGGAAATTCCTACCAAATAAGAATTAATAATGGAAACTAAACACACGCAAACTAAAACCCGGAGCGTGACAATGACTTTATTCTCTGAAAATTAAACATGTTTTCCTCATTAGAGCCTTTTTTCTGTTTGTATTATCATAAATTTACATTTGCGTTTTGCATTTCTGCTATTCTGTTTTTTTTTTATTTATGAAAAATTATTATTAAAAGCTGTTTTTTTCAAATGTTTTAAAATTTTCACTCAAATGTTTTTAAAATTTTGACTTTATTCATTATATCATTATTAAACATGATGTAAATTATAACTTTTTCTGCAAGCAAAGTTTCCAAAAATAACGTTATTGTTTTGTGTGCTCTAATAATAGTACGACTCCATAACAAATAATAATAATAATAAACTGGTGAACTTTATGTAACTAAAATGACCTTATTTTCTCTTTATGGTTTGACTTTGGTATTGTAAAATTAGAGCTACTTTTGCTGGTTTTTTTTTTGTTGTTTTGTTTTTGGAATGCCCCGCTGGCCAATAGAGCCCCCGGGCCCATATGAACAGCATGTGAGGGTTTCCAAAAAAGTGTGGCTACGTTTGTGTGACTGAAAGACTGTTTCTGTAGAGTGGCGGCATCTACCTGTATGCAAACCAGAAGGGGTGCGATGGAGACCGACTGTATTATGATGGTTGTGCAATGGTGGCCATTAACGGGGACATTGTGGCACACGGAGCGCAGTTCTCTTTGAACGATGTGGTAAGTCTTCCGTTTGCAAGAACCTTCCTCCTTTCCCTCACAGGACAAGTAAAGTAGTACTGTATATATAGACGGATGTTTAAGGAAGAAGCTACAGTATATCAGAAATGCAAGGTAAAGTATTGGTAGGAATGCCCCAATAGATTGGCCACCGAGCATCGGGTGTTTGTTTTTTAATAAAAAAAAACATTAAATAGAGCAAAAAGGGCAAAAGGTGATTAATCATGATTCATTTCTTTGAAAACTGTATTAATACTTACTAGGTCACAATCGGGCTTACCATTTTTTGGTGGTGCGATTTTTGCTGTTCCCAAAATTGCTGTGTGTGTGTGTGTGTTCATGGAGAACTTAGTTGTGGTGACCATGAAAGAGTAACACTTACTGTACGAAATATCTGACCGTGCTTTGGCCGCCTTAAGTACATATGCGGTGTGCACGAGTGGCACATCCCGTAGCACTCCTCAAGTCTGACGTACAAAAAAATGACGTTCTGTCCAAGCCCGGCACCAGAAAAACGCATGAAAGACGTCCGTTTGTCTTGCAACCTGAAAAAAAAGTAATGGCCATTCATGACATGACACAGAACCACTGTGGCCAGTCTACACGCTGCACCCGCGCCCGCCATACCTTTCTTATGTTTGTTTGCACGTCGACCGGCCGTAGGAGCTCGTGCACCAGTGGTGACCCAGAACTTGGACAGATTTGTAAAAGCTGCGGTGCAAATGTCTGGAGTGAAATAACTTGTTTCTAACTTGCATTGTGTGGAACTTTCAGGAAGTGATCACAGCCACTTCAGACCTTGAAGATGTACGCTGCTACAGAGGAGAGTTTTGTCGGCTGCAGATGGTGACTCCTTCTATATTCCTCAAGTTGGGGGCATAAACGGGGAAATATTGCCCCTCTCCAAATGTGATGCAAGCAATGGGAGAGCCGGCTGAATTTTCTGTGCCAAATATTTCACTATTTGTCCTGCTTTTACTTTTCTTTACCTGGCATGCATCAGCATTTCCAATGTACTTCTTCTCTGAGGAAACGCTGCAAGCTAAGAGTCTGGGGAAAAGAGAGGACACGAGAAGCATCAAGGGTGTTTAGCAAGAGTGTCCAACAATATAAGAGCAGTGTGGAAATGATGGCTCATGTGTTTGACAAGTTACGCCAAAAAAGCAATTCATTATTACAACAAGTCACTTTCCTCCCAAAAAGCAATTGAATTAGTAACGGAATGACTCATTTGTAAATGCAATGACTTGCCAGGGAAAGTCGTTCTCATGCTACTTGTGCGCTTCAAATGTGTCAAAGAATTGGGATGTAGTTTAGTAGCGGCGCCGTGGCTCCAATACCGCGACCCTGATGAGGATAAGCGGTGTGGAAAATGGATGGATGGACGGACGTGGCGTTGAGAGATCTTTCATAGGACTCACGGTTTCCTGCGACATGCAGGGGCAGTGCTGTGGATGAGCTGTTCTGGTCTGCTAGTACTGGTGAACCATTAAGATGGTTGATTTCACAGTTAATTCGTGACTGAATGAAACGCAACAATGCTGATAGTAATCTGATCCTTTTCAGCACCACATGTTTGTCTCCAACCATAAAAGGAGACAATTCAACTGAAGTAAATCAAATGCATGTTTTGATGACAAACGTTTCCTCCTCGTGATGGTGTGTGTACAAACCGCCGCGTCCAAGTGCGTTCTTCATGCTTCTCTTGCAGGGGAGTGACTCCAAACCCTTTTGTAGGATCAAAGTCGACTTTTCTCTGTCCAGTAATGAGGATGTTTGGCTCGCCCCCCACCCACCGATAGCCTGGAACTTCCATACACCTGAGGAAGAGATCAGGTACAGATTTTATTTTGGCAGAAAAATGTGCAGCCATTCAGAGAAAACAAGTTGCCACCCTGTGTTATTTAGCCTTGGGCCGGCCTGCTGGCTGTGGGACTACCTGAGGAGGAGTGGACAGGTGAGCACCAAGTTTTGATTTAGCTGTCATCTGGAAATGGGACTGTGTAAAGATACTGAAGCTATTAAAAGTGCCACACTCCAGCACGGTAGAACCCTGCCTTTTCAGGGCTTCCTTTCCGGGACCATCAGCGAGGAAACCATCCAGCTAGCTTTAGGTTGAAGGTCTCCTCTGATTTGCATCAACGCTGCTTGACGAAGTCTCCAGTTAGTGTTTTTTGGCATGTTTATTAGTGTGTGAGCCTTCATTTTGATACCGGCACAGTCCATGTGGTGCAGGTAGATTGTGTGCTGGTTGTTTGGTTGCACGGTGAGTCCTTTGCTGTGACGACCTCTCGTTGGTTTGTTTAGTGTGATGTGGGTGTGTCAGGCTGAAGCAAATCCATATTATGTGAAGAGGCGTACAAGCATATCCCAGGCTGGATAATAGACATCTTACAAATTAGACATTGGGGGGATCTCAGTGTTTCACATTTTTGGCAATTCACGTGTGGTCTGGGACAATAACGATCACTAGAAGCCGGGATCTACGGTACCACCACACCTGACTCTTATCCAGTAGTGAACATATGCACATTTGCCCATCAACAGTCTCCATCATTCTCCTCTTTTCTTTCATACTTGGTCTTTTTCTAGCTTCTTGAGGGGTTAAGAGTCTGATGATTTTATCCACCTATCAGGCTGGCTTTCTGTTGCCGCTAAGTGGGGGTGTTGACAGCTCTTCAACAGCTTGTATTGTCTTCTCCATGTGTGCGCTGGTCTGCAAGGCTGTAGCAAACGGAAGTGAGTAGCTTGTCTTTCTGTGCACATTGTGCAGATGTTGTTGTGCATCGGGCAATAGAACACCGCTTTCTTTTTCAGACCAGCAGGTACTGGAAGATGTCCGCAGGATAGTTGGAGAGGAATCCTACTTCCCCCAGCAGCCACGGGAGCTCTGTGGTCATATCTTCACCACCTGCTACTTGGCCACTGAAAACTCATCGCAGGACACTTGCAACCGTGCCAAAGAGTTGGCCAATCAGATTGGCAGGTAGGCACGTTTTAGCCAGCGACGGCTGCTGGTCATTCAAGGAGAAACTCATTTTGTTCTGACCTACACCAGAAATGCATTGATTTGTTTATATGTCAGTTCTGCCCTCCATTGCTAGTGGCTTTTAACAGATGTGTTTGTGTGGATGGTTCTTCTCCGTAAACTCCATCATTGCACTCTGCTTATGGCTGTTTGCATTCAAACATGCCTGCATTCTATGCGTTGTTTTATTCTGTTTCTCTATTATATCTCATAATAAGGGGTCGCACGCTGGCCGGGTGGGTCGCACGTTGGTCTCACAGTCAGGAGGTTCAGGGTTCGAATCTCTGTTGGGCACCTCTGTGAGGAGTTTGCATGTTCTCCCCGTGCGTGTGTGGGTTTTCTCCGGGTACTCTGTTTTCCTCCCACATTCTAAAAACATGCATGTTAGCTTGATTGAGTGATTGGCTGGCAACCAGTCCAGGGTCAGCTGGGATAGCAAAGTCAGCTGGGATAGGCTCCAGCATCCCCGCCACCCTAATGAGGCTAAGCGGTATAGAAGATGGATGTATTAATAAGTATATATGTAATGATAAGAGTCACTAATAAAAGAAGGCCCCATGTATCTCATATATGAAGTATGGTTATTGGCCATTGAAAAAATAGTAACCACCACAGCAGAAGCACTATTGGAGGAAGTGACGCTGGTTTCACGCATGCAAAGAACTGATCCAATTTCCAGTACGAATTGCCAACAGGAAGTAAGAAAAGATCAACAACAAGCAAATTTCTCAATGCTAACATGTGTGAGTCTATATTATGTCTTATTTTCTGTTAGTGTATCTACTGTATTGGGTAATGTAGGTGACCATAGGGGTGTCATTTCATGTTGAGAGGCTCTAATAGCTTGTCTTACACAGCTTATCTTATAAGAAATACATATAAGGACATGTTCAGACCTGGCAGTGGGAATGAGCAGCAGCACACGGCAATCAGCACTCTATGTGGTGAAAGTATCGGTGAACGCTGCATATAAGCACGTGGGAATGAACGCCAGAAGCGGAGTTACAGCTCGATACGTTTCCAACTCCGCGTGGGAATGAATTTCACGTCGATTTTGGGTCCTGTAGGATTTCTTTCAAGCGTTCTTTTCCCAGGTAGAATGTATACAACGTACGTGCTTCCTTCTTAAAAACACACAATTGTCTATCCTTGTTCTGCTTGAAATGTGTCAACAAATGCAGTAGTCCGCCTCCACGACCTCCACGTAGTCAGACTCCTTATTTATAAATAGAATCGAGTATGGAAAACCTGGTACAACCTTCCAAAATGCTTTTTGCGCCCTCTAGACATGAAATTTCTCTATTACCCAGCGTAGCAGCGAAAATGAGACACAGCAAACGTAAGGGCTCTTGTGTGGCGCAGCGCTGGGGGCCAAGTGATGACGCGGTTCAGAGTTTTACCTTGGCGAAGGAAGCCCATGTTAGGGATTATTGTGAGATGCTTCCAAGCTGCAAAAGAAGCCTGTGGTCCCGGCGATCACGTCTAATGCTTGTGTGTCTCATGTTAAATATGCATATGTTTGAATAAATATAAGCCATGATTTGTTCACATAGTTCTGAAAACTGACACACGGGATGGACCTACGAACCATGACGACTTTTTGGGTTTGCAGCGCACATATGAATGTAAATATGGACATGGCAGTGAAAGGCATTCTGGGTGTCTTCTCGATGGTCACTGGGAGGTGGCCTGCATTTGGTACCAGCGGAGGAAGCCACAGGGAAAACTTGGCATTGCAGAACGTACAGGTGGGTTCTATTACTTCTATGTCTTTCTTTTCCACCTGTACACTTCCTTGTGTCCGTAGGCGAGGGTCAGGATGGTGCTGGCCTATCTCTTTGCCCAACTGAGTCTGTGGACTCGAGGAAAAGCAGGAGGGTTGCTGGTTCTGGGCTCGGCCAACGTCGACGAGAGGTAAATGATTCTGAATTCCGCAGAGCGCGAAACCTCCAAAGCCTAAACTCAATTGGCTGTGTGAGTTGGACACTCAATTTGAGGAAACTTCTGTTTCCCTACTCGAACACAACCCTGATGGGTTGATGGAAGCAAGCTGGAGCTGTAGAGGGAGGGGTTCCGCGCTCGTACTTCGCATACTGTTTGTGTCAAACGCTCTTTGAAGACACATATCATAAACTTTCCTTGTGCCCTTAGGCAAGGCACTTCACCCACATTGCCTAGTAGGAAAGTGGTGTGTGTGAGTGTCGGTGGTGGTCGGAGGGGCCGATGGCGCACACTGGCACCCTCGCTTCCATCAGTCTGCCCCAGGGCATCTGTGGCTACAGAAGTGGCTTACCATCACCCAGTGTGGAGTGAATGAATAATAATGACCTCAGTGTAAGCGCTTTGAGAGTCTTTGTAAAGCGCATAACAAGTGTAAGGCATTCTTATTATTATTATTACGTATGACTTTGCTTTTACACCAGCTTGCTACATGACTGTTGTGTGGGAACCTGAGGCTTTACATGTTTGGAAACAAAGGACGAATTCTTGGTTCGTAAATACCAAAAGATATTCCGATCTCAGCAACCCTTTCTTCCCAGTCTCACAGGCTATTTTACAAAGTACGACTGTTCCAGTGCTGACATCAACCCCATAGGAGGCATCAGCAAGAACGACCTGAAGGCCTTCCTACTTTACTGTGTGGACCACTTCCAGCTCACTGCTCTGAAAAGGTGAGGTGTAGCTGAAGAAAGACCAAGAGAGTAATACAGCCAAGTTTTCATTCACTTAGCTCAGGTGGATCCAGGTGTATCTTTTTTCCCATCCTGGCTTGTAGACCTGCCACAAAGTACTTGGCACTCGTTTCGATCCCCAAACGCGCTCCTATGCTTTTCTTGCATTTCAAAAGTTTCCTCAGTGTGTGTGTGTATATTTACGATGCCGATCAAACACCTCAGCAACAGTTGACTGTCGGGATGAAGGCTACGCTGTACCAGTTTTTTCCCAGTCGGGACGGTTGGGTTGAGTTGTGCATGCATGTTGGTCGTATTCCTTCTTCGTCGCCACTACTTATTGGCTCATCTTTTGTTCTGTTTAAAACCAAAATATTCCCACACTGGGCCTTTGGCATTCGCCGTAGAAACCATCGCCTTCATGCCTTCATTCATACTTCATACTTTGCTTGTGTGTCATTCCTCACGACGCTCACTTGCAGCACTGTGTGTGCACTTGCTAGTAGCCCCGCCTCTTCCTACCAGAACAAAGAGTCTGAATGACAGAAAGGAGGGTTCACTCACTCAGTTCATTCCACTGTAGAACCAGTGTGCCCAGGTGTTGCGACAGATGCACAGAGTGAACTCTTGTCATCCAGCCTGTTTGGTAAAAAGAGGATGAAAACAAACACTCATTCACATGTAAATATCTCAAGGCCAGCAAAATGAATGAGTTTGTTTTTAATTATTATATGGTTCATTGATTAGCGTGACTGGCCTACTAATCAGGAATATTAATACAAAGCTTTGTCTTGACATATTTGTACTTTTTTGTTATTTTTTTCTATCCCAGCATAATGGCTGCTCCACCCACGGCTGAACTGGAGCCTCTGGTTGATGGGCAGGTGGCACAAACAGACGAGGTACGATACCAGAATCTATAATCTATCAGAAGTAATAAAGCCTCTAACCCTCTTCAGCTGAGAGCTGCTCCATCGCGTGTACGGTCATTTCGTGACACTTTGCGGTTCGAACACTGTGCCCGTGTTTTTTCAAAATGTAAATAATTTATAAATAATCGCCTACGGCCCATTATTAGTCAAACGATATGCATACTTAAGCATGTTTTGCATATGCGTGGCCTAAATGAAGCATTTTCACGCATAAAAGTGGTTAAATGAAGGAAATTCAAATAGAAGACATTCAGAAGACACATTCAAAGACGTGATGGTAGGTAGTATTTTACTAGTTAACACACACACTAGACCTGATCGACGGAAGAACGGGTTTTTATTACAGGTTGCAATTATCTTACAACAGGCAAAATACTAACATAATCATAAGCATGATAGTAATAATAATCATGATAATAAATAACACCGGCTACTGTTGTGGCCGTAATCTCAAAAGTCAACTCTGAACCCCCCGACGTCACTTCTGTCCACACGTCTAACACATTTAGTGCAGCACACACGTCTTATTTACGTCCTAAATGTCTTATGTTCGGTTATTATGGCTGTATGGGGGAAGAGAAGTGTTCTTAGGGGAGTTAAATGTCTCTTAGAAGGCTACAAACATATTTCATTAAGGTCGTAAACATTTTCCACACTCTTAACTATGACAAAGTTTTATTCATGACTAAGGAATCCTACTTCACTGAAATTCACTTATCTTGCCGGGTCTGGAACCAATGAATGCCATAAACTGCACTTTCACTGCTGCAGTGGAGCCCACTTAAGTGAGGGCGGAGCATCTCATGCAGTCCTGGGCCACCATGTTTTTCCTTGTACTGATAGGTTCTTGCTGAGTTCCGTTCAAACTTTTCTTGGCAAAAAATGTAAACTCAAAAGGAGTCATTTCTATGAAAAATGTTTTGTAGTATTATTTACTTCATCAGTATCACACCGCAGTTTCAACAGCACAAAGTGACTTCCTTTCGTTTCTTAAATGTTCGAGCATCAGGAGATTGCACACGTACAAAAGCTTGTAGTTGTTGCATAACATGGAACGAGCAATTATGCAAACAAGGACTATAGTAGACATATACGGTGTGTTGCTGTGTCTGTGCTGGGGGAGCTGAGATGAGGGTGGACAGGAAGTGACGTGAGGGTTTCAGAGTTGAATTTTAGCTTGGTGTGGGTTACGGTTGCCTGCGTTAGGGATTTTATGCCTTAAATCTGGTGCTTGTGTGTCTCAGCCAACATTACAGTAGCCTTACTGACACCACAACCCCTTTTCTGAATACCTTATATTTGTATTTAACTTCATTTAACCATTTATATGGTTTGAAAAAAATGTAACACTGGCTTAAACATGCATTTTATTTTTGCTACTATTAGTCGTATTCAGCCCCAAAACAGCAATGAGTTGCTAGTTAAGATAGTTTTGAAATACTGGCTGTCGCTGTAGTGATTTTATACACTTACAAGCAAAATCTGAAGTTGATCCTGCATGATGACTAACCTCCGCCATCCCTGTGGCTCCAGGCTGACATGGGGATAACCTACTCTGAGTTGTCAGTCATTGGTCGACTCAGGAAGATTTCCAAGTGTGGACCTTTCAGTATGTTCTGCAAGCTCATCCATATGTGGAAGGATGTGCTGTCACCTACAGAGGTGAGTCATCTCTTGTTGTGTTGGCTGGGCTCCTATTGAGGGTCGACTACGTCAACTCTCACAGTAGACGCGTTCACTTTTTCACTAAAGGCCATGAATCTACCAGCAATACTGCAAAGCCTGCTCTGATGCAAGACAGAGGATGGAACACTAACAAGTGTTCTGTACTCGAGCGGTGAAGCAAAGCATTAAGGTTACACCCGCTGTGCTCTCGTCATTGTCACAAGACAACGAGAACACACCCCGTTACCTGTTCCAAAAAAACAAAAGCACCCCCGTCCCCGCAGGCTACTGGGCAGCAACGTGACGGGATAGTTTCCCACAAATGATTTATCTGCGCTCGTATGCCACACATACAAGAATGTATTCCGCCAGTTAGAAGCATTATTTCCATCCGCTACATTCTTTATCCGAAGATAAGCTTTCACTGCTGTTTGATCGTTGCATGTCTTTATGCAGCACACCATGCACACTCACACAATATGAAAAGTTGTTTAGGCATCCCCACTGAGAACATAGTTTGTTTGCTACAGCTGATTGATCCCAGCGCGGTGTCCGTCATTAATCTGTTCCAGAAGCTCTGACGCTAAGCAAATAGAAGGAAAGAAGGGAGGTTCCTGGGGAAAATGGGGGGTTGACTGACTTTGGGTTGACAACACCTGAACGGGTTAAACTGGGTCATGGCATAAAATTGACTGTTTATTGCTCCATTGCAAAGGTTGCCCAGAAAGTGAAGCACTTCTTCACGATGTACTCTGTCAACCGCCACAAGATGACCTCAGTGACTCCATCCTACCACGCTGAGAGCTACAGCCCTGACGACAACCGCTTTGACCTCCGACCTTTCCTATACAACACGCGCTGGGAGTGGCAGTTCCGCGCCGTTGACAGTCAGGTATCCTCCTTGGTTTGATCTAAAGAAAAGCAGTGGCCTGAGGTGAGAAACTACTGAATTAAAGAACTCATGGCAAAACAGGAAGGTGACATCTGTGTTGATGGTAAATGTAGTCCAGTTATCATTTGTATGTACAGGCATACCTTGGTTAGTGTCGTTCATTTGTTCCAAAAGACCCAAATCAAGCCAATATGGACCAAGGCGTGTTTTCCCCTGGGGGGCATAAATCCAATCCATCTGTTCCAGACGCCCAAAAGTCACTAAACACATCATTTTGGGTTCACATGCAGAAAACGATGCGAATGCCAAATGAATGGACAACTGAACATTTAACGTGATTTAACTCTTCACAAACAACAACCAGGGACAGACTCCGGTACTCATGTGGTACTCATGTGGTACTCATGTGGGGGAAGAAGAGCTCCAGATGAGCATGACATATCGTCTGACCTGAAGTAGACACCAAACACAAAAAGGGATGAGGAATTTGGAGGCCTGCCATGCCCAACGACGCTGTTTTTCCCAAACGTGCCTTCAATCCAACAGACGCACGTGTCGCAGGCGTTTTCTTTGCTCGATCCCCACGCAGCAGCCTCACTCTGAAGCACGCAAGATGTTGAGTCACACCAGCAACAACTTCTCGACATCATCATAACATTAGCGCTCTTCATTACGTTGTTATTCTTCAGGGTGGGATTTCTTGTCCATCGGGGCGTCCGGTACATCCTGGTGAGTTCAGCCACACGGATGCCGTTTTACCCTCTTTGGAGTGTTGCTGTCACTCGCAACCTTCTTTGGACTTCTTTACAGTGTGTCGCACAGACAAGACTTTACCAGAGTCATCAGTGCAGAAGGTCCATTGTATGGCCTCTTGACTCCGGATGCCCTGCATGTACGTCTGTAGTAGCCACAAGAAAATGTGAATGCAAACGTTTGGGCACCCCAATATTTTCAAGATTTTCCTTTATAAATTATAATTAGCTGTTTGAATCAGCAATGTCAGGGAAATATATATATATTATATATAAAATATATTTCAGACAAACACACTCATAATTGAGGAGTGGAATGAAGTGTTTAGGATTTACAGAAAGTGTGCAATCATTATTGAAACACAACTAGGCAGGTGCATACATTTGTTGTTTTATTGATTTGAATAGCATTTGTTTCTCCCAAGTGTGGCAACATGGGCACCTTTTGCACCTATAGCACTAATTACTGGAACACAACATTTGTTTGCTAAGCTCATTGACCCTTGACCTGCATACACAGGTTGTGCCAGTCATGGCCAATTGCAAGTTGCTCTCTTTGCATCTTCTCCCAAGGGTGGCAACATGGGAGCCTCAAAACAATGTCATATGACCTGAAAACAAAGATTGTTCAACATCACGGTTTCGGGGAAGGATACAAAAAGCTAGCTCAGAGATTACAGCTGTCAAGGGGAACATAGTGAGGTAGTGAAAGACCTCAATCACAGTTCTGTTCAAGGCCCGAGTGTCAGGCCAAGAAAAATCTCGGACAAGCAGAGGCGAAAGAAGTTGAAAACAGTGGAACCCACAGAGCAGCTCCAAAGACCTACAACATGATCTATTCAGCACGGTTTGTACACGGGAATGCTGTATGAGGAAAAGCCACAAACAGGGTGGCTGAGGTGTGCTAAAGCACATTTGGACAAGGCAGATTCATTTTGGAACCAGGTGCTGTGGACTGATGAAAGTCAAATAGAGTTCTTTGGACTAAACAAGCACGGCGGATGAAGAACACAGCATTCCGAGACAAACACAACACTATCCACGGTCAAATCTGGTGGTGGCTCCATCATGCTGTGGGGATGTGGGGCCAGTAGAGGTACTGGCAATCTTGTTCAAATTGAAGGTGGCATGGATTCCAGTCAGTACCAGCAGAATCTTGCCAACAATGCTCAAGAATCAGTGACGACGTTGAAGTTGTGCCCCAGGATGGATACTTCAACAAGATAACAACCCTAAACACTCCAATTCTAGCAAGGCATTCATGCAGAGGAACAAGAGGAACATCCTGGGATGGAATCTCGGTCCCCAGACCTGAATATGATTGAAAGCGGGGCTGTCCGTGCTGGGAACCATCAAAGCGGACTGTTTTGTAAAGAAGAATGCTCAAGCAGACTCCACACCCTCATCAGAAGTGTTTAGAGGCTGTTATTTCTACAAAGGAGGATCTACTAAATATTTCTGTTGGGGTGCCCAAATTTATGCACCCACCTAATTGTGTTGAATAATAATAATTATTGCACACGTTCTGTAAATCCTAAACACTTCATTTCCCTTGTCAAATATGA
This sequence comes from Oostethus manadensis, assembly GCA_024372805.1. Taxonomy (NCBI): domain Eukaryota; kingdom Metazoa; phylum Chordata; class Actinopteri; order Syngnathiformes; family Syngnathidae; genus Oostethus; species Oostethus manadensis. The sequence goes on from QODF01000256.1 coordinate 817,503, forward strand.
CTGTTTTTGTCTGCTATATGATACATTTACCTGAAACAACTCATCATTTATAAAGAAAATTCTTGAAAATGATCAGGGGTGCCCTAACTTTTGCATACCACTGTAAATATTCCAATATGTCACCATGGGTGTGTGATCCAAAATGGTTGCGTAAACAACCCAAGCACAAATACGCTACGTGCGCTATGTTGCACACTAACCAGGGGGATAATGCAAAACCAAGGACAACATTTAGCATAAGTTTGGATGTTAAGTGAAAAACGTGCTAACTGAGGACAACGTTAACCAAGGTACTACTGTATTTGGAAATGTTTTCTGCATAGACAACTATAATTGTAAACAGGTTATGTGTTTTTGAGACTTATAGAGTTCCTGTTTTCATGTATTAACAAGCTAACAGGATGCTAAGAAGCATGTTTTGTGCTTCCTCAGACCAGGTCTGCGGACGTCAGTCGTCATTTTTTGTCTTTGCCCTCAGGTGTCCAAGATGGCAGCAAACATACCAAAGTCGTAAGGCATTACCAATGTGTAGCTCCAGTATGTTCTTTGCTGGGACTACAGCTGCTGCACAAAGATATTTATATCTTCTGAACACGTTCCATTCAATAAATGCCAACAGCTGTACCAAAGAGTGTTGTTTTTATGACTCTCAGGGGAATTGAAGGTGTTGTAGAATTTGGAGTTGCGTGGAATGAAACATCAGAGAGAGGCTATGAAATGATAACATGCATGACTAACTTTGTTGCTGAAAGTGTAGTGCTTCACGTGGCTGGCTGACTTTCAGCTTTGAATCATTTGCCCCCTGAGTGACTAGTAGGGGCGGAACGACTCGTTTTAACAATGATTCGATTCGTATCACGACTCGTGGATGCCGATTCGATTCCAGGACGATATTGGTTCATTTAGAACGATACGATCCGAAACGATTCAGTAACTTTAAACCAATTCAGTACCTTTTTAGCCAAAGATTCGAGCAGTCTGACTATGAAATAAATAGCTGGATAAGGTTTCCTAGATTCCCTTTGCTTTTTTGTAAGAGAAATAGGTATACGGTGAGGGAAAAAAGTATTTGGACCCCAGCTGATTTTCTAAGTTTGCCCACTAACAAAGAAATGATCAGTCTATAATTTCAATGGTAGCTTTATTTGAACCCTGAGAGACAACAATGACCAAAAAAATCCAGAAAAATGCGTTTCAAAAAGAGTTATAAACTTATTGGCATTTCCATGAAGGAAGTAAGTATTTGATCCCCTATCCGTCAGCAAGATCTCTAGCTCCCAGGTGGATCTTATACAGGTAACGAGCTGACATTGGCAGCCACATCAGCTTGTTCCCTGTATCAAAGAGACCTGTCCACAGAAGCAATCAATCCAGATGCCAAACTCTGCACCATGGCCAAGACCAAAGAGCTTTTCAAGGATGTTAGGGACAAGATTGTGGACCTACACAAGGCTGGACTCTGCACCATGGCCAAGACCAAAGAGCTTTCCAAGGATGTCAGGGACAAGATTGTGGACCTACACAAGGCTGGAATGGGCTACAAGACCATCGCCAAGCAGCTGGGTGAGAAGGTGACAACAGTTGGTGTAATTATTGGCAAATGGAAGAAACATAAATTAACTGCCAATCTCCCTCGGTCTGGAGCTCCATGCAAGATCTTACCTCGTGGAGTTTCAATGATCATGAGAACGGTGAGGAATCAGCCCAGAACCACTCGGGAGGAACTTGTCAATGATCTCAAGGCAGCTGGGACCATAGTCAGCACAAGTTGGTAACACACTACGCCGTGAGGGACTGAAATCCTGCTGTGCCCGCAAGGTCCCCTGCTCAAGAAAGTCCATCTACAGGCCCGTTTGAAGTTTGCCACTGAACATCTGACTGATTCAGAGGAAGACTGGGTGAAAGTGGTGTGGTCAGATGAGACCAAAATTGACAATGATTGACATGACAATGATCCAAAACACACGACCAAGGCAACAAAAGATTGGCTCAAGAAGAAGCATATTAAGGTGATGGAGTGGCCTAGTCAGTCTCCAGACCTTAATCCCATAGAAAATCTTTGGAGGGAGCTGAAGGTTGGAGTTGCCAAACATCAGCCACAAATTATTAATGGCTTGGAGAGGATCTGCAAAGAGGAGTGGGCCAAAACGTTTTTCAAAGGGATCCAATACTTATTTCCTTCGTGGAAATGCAAATTCATTTATAACTCTTTTTGAAATGCATTTTTCTGGGATTTTTTATCATTGTTGCCTCTCAGTGTTCAAAAAAAGCTACCATTGAAATTATAGACTGATCATTTCTTTGTTAGTAGCAAACTTACAAAATCAGCTGGGGTTCAAATACTTTTTTCCCTCACTGTACATGAATTATGGATATAAACAACAACTCATGGCAAATACATTCACCTTTTATTTAAATAAAGTCCAAGCAACACTTCAGGTTGAATTAAGAATAAATAAATAGGTTGAATGATGAATTCTATTTGATAAAACATGACTAACTTTAATTTGGTAGCTCATTTACTTTTGGAACCAAAGAAGTTATTTCCCGCACCACATTAGAATGACATTTCATGTGGCCCTCCGCTTCATAGTGGTCTCAGACAATGCCTGTAAAATGAAGTTACGACTTTTATTCTTGAAAAGTTATGACTTTACTCTCGTAATATCACAATGTTTTTCTCGTACATGTACGATGCTATTGACATACATTTAGCACTTTATTCTCAAAATCTGATGCTTTTAATACCCCACTTTAACAGGCATTGCCAGAGACAGCTATAAACACTTGCTGTGGGGACTTGTGTGTCAAAGGTAAAATAAAATTAATTAATTGTCATAAAATTGCAACTTTTGGAGTTTGTATGTGTCCCGAATAGGCCGTCGTAAAATACCCCCCATGTCCTATAAACAATTGCATATTTTACAACATCCACTCAGACATTTCTAACAGCGCGCGCACGCTCACTGTCACGTGACGTCACGCTAGCGCCCCAGTCCACAGGCATGACTAATCGACTTCGGCCAAATCAAACGTGTTTATCATTGAAACAGTTAAACATTCACACGTTCGTAGAAAACCTGCCGTGCTTANTAATCGACTTCGGCCAAATCAAACGTGTTTATCATTGAAACAGTTAAACATTCACACGTTCGTAGAAAACCTGCCGTGCTTAAATCCAATGCTATCTTTCCTCGGATCCATTCCATCCATCGATTAGCTTTCAAAGACGTTGGATCGATTATGTCGCCAGACTTGGATCAGGAATATAAATCCGTACAGTAGTGGCTACACTCAACATGATTTGAGCTCCTCGTAAAGTCATTACGTAAATGTATACTTTTACCCGTTTAAAAAGCAAACCGGAGGAACTTTTTGAAACGTCTACGTTGTTTCGCTATTCTACTGACCTCAGCTCCGGAATGCGAGTCACGTGCTGTGCTCGTGGTGGCCACCAGGTGGCAGCCGCGAGGTTTTGTGACAACTTTTGTTCTTAGAGTAAGAGTGATGTTCCACTTGATTGGTGGACATGCGTGCGTGTTCGCCACAAGTGTTGAATGTAATAGACCGGCTAATGAGAGCTCGGATCACTCAGAGCATCACGAAGAAGCGCTGCCAGGAAGAACGTCCGAAGACAAAGCTCCACGGGGGTCCCACTCGGGGGCGACCGTAACAGCGACGCATTCATGGCCAATTTTAAACCCAAACTCTTGAGGTAACAGAAACGACACGTGATGTAACCACGCGGACAGATCCTTTGATGTTTGGGGCGGCCAGTTGTGTCGGGCTACGGTGTTACTGATACTTCTTGTGTCATGTAACAATTCCCTTATACATATCACAACATTGTATCATTGTTTGGGGACAAAAACATATATATGTATATAAATATCGCTCTCGTTGCCTTTAATGTCGACAGCGTAATGTTACAATGACATTGTTTTACTTGAAAGTACAAATATGACGTCAAGTAGAATGGAGTAAACCTGTCAAGGGAGACTCATTTGGATTATGAAATCTCCCTTGGCAAAGAAATTTAGCTCAGCATTTAAAGGCAGCTTGACTCCCATTCAGCTGTTATGATGCTAGACAAGACCAAAAAAAGGAGTAAACCTGCAGGTGAAAGCGAGCAGCCACAAGGAAGTCGCCATAATGGTATATTATAAACGTTATATTGGCGCCTGATGCAAGCAACCAATCACAAGCCTTCTTTTTGTTGTTCTTTGGATTGATTGGAGCGTGACAGCAGCAGTACTCCTTGCAGCCATTGGCTACAGACTGCTGGCTGCTTAGTTTAGTCATTAGTAAAGTCAATGTGTAAAAAGATACACCTTGCGCCATTTTAAAGCGGAACGGATTCACTGGCAAATCAGCAAGACATTTATTTGGACTTTACGCCGAAGAGGTGGAGTTAAGGGTCAGGATTCGGAAGTCGGTGAAAATTAGGGGTGGGCGATACTGCAAAATGTGGTATCGTTTTGATACCAAGTATTTCGCCTTTTAAGTGCTGATCATTCTGATAATCCGAATAAGACATTTTGGACAAAGCAAATCACGTTTCACACACAGTATATCCAACAATATAGCTGAGATCGATGAAATAGCTATCTTATCACGCGAGCATTTAGCCGATACCGGTAGGGTCGACATGAGACTCGAGCCAGCCGCTCGGGCGAGTGTTACTTTCCCAGCAGAGTAACTTCCCAAGTATTTGCACGGCAGCGCTTCTCACATTCCTTACGGCCTGAAATGCAAACGTTTGTACTTTCACAGTCGAGGGGCGCGGCCTAAGCAGGCTTTTGCTTGCTGGATGGAATCCGACCGACTGCTGGCGGAGAGCGGCCATGGAGCTCCCCGGCGTTACGGATCCTGGCCGGGCGCTGAGCTGGCAGGAGAGCCGGTCTGCTCGCTGGTTTATGATTCGAGCAGCGAGCAAACAGGTAAGATGTTTGTTTGGGACACGTTCATAGCTTTCTGTCACTATCATCAAAACGAGATGCAGACTACCAGGAACATGGTGGACTAGCAGGAAATCTGCTTTTCCAACTTTGCATTCAACCGTGTGAGTCGTTTAGATGGGTCTATAAATCTGGACCTGCGATGACGTCACTGTGTTAGGAGAGCAGAAGACATGGAGAGTACCTAATGATGGAGGACAAGCACCTGGCATGAAGATGGTTGAATTATGTGACTTTTGGAGATCATTCACTCAATTATTACGTTGCCCTGCAATGATTATTCTTATTCCCCCATTTCTTGACACACATTCCAACATAATGTTCAGCTCAATCAGGACGTGATGGCTAGGCAGCCACACTTCCCCCAAAATTCCCGCATGCTGCGTGAATCCTTATTTTCCCAGACAACATTCCCGATGAAAATGCAAGGACAGTTTTGACTTGTTCCATTTTTCTCAACTGTTAGTTGAATTGTGTTAAAAAGTAAGTAAGTGTAAAGTAAAGTTAAATTATTATTATTTAAAACAACTGTTAGAAGGTTGGCCTCTGCCAAGGCTGCCCTTTGTCACCGATTCTGTTCATAACCTTCATGGACAGAATTTCTAGGCGCAGTCAAGATGTTGAGGGAGTCCAGCTTGGTGACCTTAGGATCTCGTCTCTATTTGCAGACCATGTGGTCCTTATGGCCTCATCAGGCTGTGACCTTCAGCGTTTACTGGAGCGGTTTGCAGCTGAGTGTGAAGCTTCTGGGATGAGACTCAGCACCTCCAAATCCGAGGCCATGGTTCTCAGTCGGAAACGGGTGGACTGTACCCTCCGGGTTGGGAGTGAGGTCTTGCCTCAGGTGGAGGAGTTCAAGTATCTCGGGTTCTTGTTCACGAGTGAGGGAAGGTTGGAGCGTGAGATCGACAGACGGATCGGTGCAGCATCTGCAGTAATGCGGTCGCTGTACCGGACCGTCGTGGTGAAGAGAGAGCTGAGCCGGAAGGCAAAGCTCTCTGTTTACCGATCGATCTACGTTCCCACCCTCACCTATGGTCATGAGTTATGGGTCATGACCGAAAGAACGAGATCGCGGATACAAGCGGCGGAAATGAGTTTCCTCCGTAGGGTGGCTGGACTCACCCTAAGAGATAGGGTGAGGAGCTCGGCCATCCGGGAGGAGCTCAGAGTAGAGCCGCTGCTCCTTCACATGGAGAGGAGCCGGTTGAGGTGGCTCGGACATCTGGTCCGGATACCTCCTGGGCGCCTCCCTGGTGAGGTGTTTCAGGCATGCCCGGTCGGGAGAAGGCCCCCGGGAAGACTGTCAAAAGGAGTTTCAACTCCCACCTACGGGAGAGCTTTGACCATGGAGGCAGCGGACATTGAATCCGAGTGGGCAATTTTTCGTGGCTCCATTGTCAATGCGACCGATCGGAGCTCTGGCCGTAAGGTGGTCGGTGCCTGTTGTGACGGTAATCCTAGAACCCGTTGGTGGAGACCAGTGGTGAGAGATGAAATCATCTGAAGAACGAGTCCTATCAGGCCTTTTTGGCCCATGGGACATTGGAGGCAGCTGACAGGTACCGGAAGGCCAAGCGGCCTGCAGCTCTGGCAGTCGCTAAGGCAAAAACCCGGACATGGGAGAAGTTGAGAGGCCATGGAAAATGATTTCCGGATGGCTTCAAAGAAATTCTGGACCACCATCCACCGTCTCAGGAGGGGGAAGCAGTCCACAGTCAACACCGTGTATGGTGTGCTGCTGAACTCGACTCAAAATGTTGTGGACCGGTGGAGGGAATACTTTGAAAACCTTCTCAATCCCACCGACACGCCTTCCAACATGGAAGCAGTGCCTGGGGACTCTGAGGCGGGTTCGCCTATCTCTGGGGCTGAGGACATTGAGGTGGTCAAAAAGCTCCTTGGTGGCAAAACCCCAGGGGTGGATGAGATCCGTCCGGAGTTCCTTAAGGCCCTGGATGCTGTGGGCGTGTCTTGGTTGACACGACTCTGCAGCATCGCTTGGACGTCGGGGTCGGTGCCCCTGGACTGGCAGACAGGGGTGGTGGTCCCGCTTTTCAAGAAGGTGGACCGGAGGGTGTGTTCGTGGGATCACACTCACTATCGTGGGATCACACTTTTCATTCTTCCCGGTAAGGTCTATTCAGGGGTTCTGGAGAGGAGGATCCGCCGAATAGTTGAATCTCTGGTTCAGGAGGAGCAGTGTGGTTTTTGTCCCGGTTGTTTAACTGTGGACCAGCTCTATGCTCTCGGCAGGGTCCTTGAGGGTGCATGGGAGTTTGCCCAACCAGTCTACATGTGTTTAGTGGACTTGGAAGGCATTCGACCGTGTTCCTCGGGGAATACTGTGGGGAGTGCTCCGGGAATATGGGGTATCGGACCACCTAATCCAGGCGGTTTGTTCCCTGTATGACCGGCAATAAATCGGACCCATTTCCAGTGAGGGTTGGACTTCACCAGGGCTGCCCTTTGTCACCGATTCTGTTCACTACTTTCATGGACAAAATTTCTAGGTGCAGCCAGGGCATTGAGGGGTTTCACTTTGGTGGCTGCAGGATTCGATTTCTGATTTTTGCAGATGATGTGGTCCCGTTGGCTTCATCGAGCCATGACTTTCAACCCTCACTGGATGAGTTTGCAGCTGAGTGTGAAGCGGCTGGGATGAGAATCAGCACCTCCAAATCCGAATCCATGGTTCTCGCCCGGGAAAGGGTAGAGTGCCATCTCCGGGTCGGGGACGAGGTCCTGCCTCAAGTGGAGGAGTTTAAGTACCTCGGGGTCTTGTTCACGAGTGATGGAAGGATAGAACTTGAGATGGACAGGTGGATTGGTGCAGCATCTGCAGTGATGAGAGCTGAGCCAAAAGGCAAAGCTCTCAATTTACCGGTGGATCTACGTTCCTACCCTCACCTATGGCCATGAGCTTTGGGTAGTGACCGAAAGGACAAGATGGTGGGTACAAGCGGCCGAAATGAGTTTTCTTCGCAGGGTGGCTGGGCTCTCCCTTAGAGAGAGGGTGAGAAGCACTGTCATTCGGGAGAGACTCGGAGTAGAACCGCTGCTCCTCCACATTAGGAGAAGTCAGATGAGGTGGCTCGGGCATCTGGTTAGGATGCCTCCCGAACGCCTTCCTTGGGAGGTGTTCAGGGCACGTCCAACCGGTAGAAGGCCTCGGGGAAGACCTAGAAAATGTTGGAGAGACTATGTCTCTTAGCTGGCCTGGGAACGCCTCGGCATTTCCCGGGAAGAGTTATACGAAGTGGCCGGGGAGACGGACATCTGGGCTTCCCTGCTTCGGTTGGTGCCCCCGCGAACCGACTTCGGATAAGCGGAAGAAAATGGATGGATGGATCTTTTCAGCTTCTGGGCAGAAACTACATGAATTTATTTTGCAGCTGTGTGGTAGGTCGGACCTGTACCGTAGCTGTAAGGTGGATGGATCCGGGGTCAGTCAAGAGCGCTGCAAACAACCCAGCTTTGGCGATTCCATGACATTATGTTGTCTGTAGTCCAAATTCTGATTGGAAAAGAATCAGTTGTTCAGGCCTAATAGCTATTCAAATGATAATGTATTTCTGTATTCCATGTTTATATATTGCTGGCATCTGTAATCAAATTTGTCCTGGTAGAGAAAATCAGTCCATGCCATGAGAAGGAGGGTTAGAATGACATCCTTTACATGAATCAATAGTATAAAAAAACCAAACCAACTAGAAGCCCTTCTTCCTTCCGTTCACACTTCTTAGGTATCTTCATCGAAGTTTTGAACTGTGTATGTGTGTTGCCATATCACTTCTTTACCACAATGACACATCGTGTAGTGAGTCAACAGCACGAAATGTGTGAGCAGAAGTGACACATCCTGCTACTGCTGTTAAAGGCACTCGCTCTTCTCATGCTACCGGCCTGGAACTGCGTAGTGTGACCTGATGCAGGGCTCTATCAGACCTTGGCGCCACTGCCACTGTTGAGGAAGCTTGTTGAGAACACAGTGACTGCTTAGCATGGGTTAGTGTAACACTACATCATCACGGTTCAGTATATACTTGGAGTGTTGGGCTGCGGCTATCGAATCTTTTGTAATCGAGTATTCTACTGAAAGTTTTTTTCAATTAATCGAGTAATCTGAAAAAAATATTTGTGCTTGGTTCAAGAGCAATTATAAATACACGAGAAAATTCTCTTTCACCGACAATGGCAAAACTTATTCTGAATTCAATTGAGATTATTGTTTGAAGTGGACTATTAATACAAAAATGGCGGCACACGGTATCCATTTTCTCCACTTGTCTTTGTCCCTTTACGTATTTTACCAGGAATGCCAAGTGTTCCCAAATGGGAGACTTGACCTACGGAAGAGGTTTTTCAAGCACTCACGCTCGCCAAAGGCTAGGCTAGATTTATTTACAGAGCTTGACGCGAGGTGCACTTCGTGTTCCTCTGTCCTGAAGAAGCTTTTTCCGTTTCTTGGTGTTCTGGCTGTTACCTGCATCTGCGTGGGGAAGAGACCTCTTCTTATCCCAGCGCCCTGACACCATGTTAGAACAGGACCTCTTGATGTTTCTGTAGACATAAACCAGTCAGACCTGTTTGACAGACTACATCTGCAAGACATTTGCTGTTTGTCTTAGAAAGACATCATGTTGCCTGCTTTCTACAGGTCAGAATAATTGGTGTAGGTAGACCAATTGATTCAGGAGCCTTAAACCCACAATGCCCCAACTGAGGAATACATGAAGATCTGTTAGCGTTTACACTAATAGGAATGGCCTTGGTTCTCTCACTTGTCTCTCTTCCTTCAGATGAGGAGCTGTACATCCAGCAGGCTGCTGTTCTTATTGAAGATGCCATACAGGTACTTCTCTCCATGTTCAAATTACAAGTCACGATTGTTTGGTAACGTAAAAAATAGGATTTTAAACTAAACATCCCAATTGGGAATCCTACCCGGCAGTGTGAACGTAGCCCGATTTGCTGTATCTGCTGAGCTCATGAGCTACTTACACCATAAAAAGTTTGTCTTAGATTGACTGTGACTACTTGCTAGTCTTGTTACCAGCTCGTATGTAAAAATTTTGTATTTAATACTTTGGAAGCATGTGGCGGGCCGGATCCAAATGCTTGGCGGGCCGTAGTTTGCCCACCCCGGGGCTAAAGTGTTTTGTTACCTGACCTTTTTAGTCCAATACTACTGTAGTATGTAAATAGTGCAATTTTTGTACTATTTGATGCAAATCTAAATTGAATTGGATTTTTACAGTAGTACGAATACATGCAAAATGAATTGTTGAATAATATATTCAGTTAAAAATAGCCCAATTCAGAAAGTAACAATTTCAGTATTTTTGTTCTAGAAGAGTGTATCCGAGTTGCAGTGCTGTTACATGTCTATTCATCTACTGTATTACATCTACTTTGACAAAAAGAAAGCAGAGGTGAGCTATTTGGGTTTTGGAACTGCCAACATTGAAACTGCACTTATTTACAAAGCACATGCAAAAGTAGGTGTGGTCATTCAATACAGCTTCTGTTCATGTTAGAATAGAACACTTAGTGTAAAAAGCAAATATATATAAATCAGCTGGTGATCATACCTGCCGGAGCTCCCGTCTAAAGCTGGGCACACTAACACAATGTCAACACACCATCACCACTACAAGTATTATAATGCTAGCGAGAGAAATATTGTGGAGTGACACTTTAAAACGGTCATTTGTCATAAGATGTATCTCATGAACGTAATGTAGCCACTTGAAGCTGGAACAAAAACGACGAGCACGCTAGATCACGTGTAAACAGAAATGCCAGGAAGATCGCAACGTGAACGCTCACACGCGCTGGCAAAGATAAGCTCAAAAAGCTGTCGTCCATTGACTATTCATTCATTCATTCATTCATTCATTTTCTATACCGCTTGTCCTCATTAGGGTTGCGGGTGTGCTGGAGCCTATCCCAGCTGACTTTGGGCGAAAGGCGGGGTACACCCTGGACTGGTCGATAGTCAATCGCAGGGCAGTCCATTGACTATACATTTTATTTTTCTATTGTTCATTTCCGCAATCATAAGAAACAAAGTGAACGTCTGGTCACATAAGTGCAGACAGGCGGTTCCAGTGTACAGTATGCTTATCAAAATAAAGCGCAGTGAAATATTTGTATCTTCTTCTTCTTATTTCTGCATATCTCTTCACCAAATCAACTTTCTTCTGTTTTAGGATATTTTTAATTGCTTTCAAACTAAATGTGTTCAATATGTGCATACATAATAATACAGCATATATATGCATTCATAAAATATATGACTTAAAATTGTTTTCAAATATAAAAAAAAAAACCAGATTTTTAAGGCGTGGCACATTGCAAGTAGCTCATTATAATCTTTTCTGTGGAAAAGAATCAGATCAATTCCACCATTCATTCATTTTCTATACCGGTTCTCCTCATTAGGGTCGCGGGTATGCTCCTATGATCCTACTCACCATACAGTACTATGATATTAATCAGCTATACATGTCTGCTTCCAGTATCGCGCCATAAACCACAAAGTTGATGCCAGCTCCCTGCGCCTGTATCGATGTTACTACTCCAGGATATTCCAGTGGTAAGTTTGTTTCATCTGTAGGCAGGATGGAGGCTAGTTAGTTAAGAGCAAATGTTCATGCATTGCTTCTTTTTCTCCAAGCACTTGGGTGGAGAGTTAGGATGAAACGTGTCGGTTCCTTCCGTAAATTGTAGCTGTAGGCTTTTTAAACTGTATTTTTTACAGGTATATCAAGCAGACACATGTGCAGCAAGTAAACTATTTATAGTGTGGAACCTCAGTTAACATACGCCCTAGTTAGCATGTTTTTGATAGAAACTTCAAAAAGTTCCGCCAAATCGTTGCCTTGGATTGTATTGCGTGTAACGTAAACTACAGTTAAACCAACAAATCCGGTGAGCGCTGACTTAATGTTTGCGGTGATCAATTCTGCTTCGGTTTTCTGGTTAATGTGCAATATGCCGGTGGTCTTGTTGTGTTATTAATACAATATGTTAGCATCCTTTTAGCATGCTAATACATGGAAACAGGAAGCGGAAGTCAACTCTGTCGCTGGTATATGATGTCATCATGGGTTGACTATGTAGTTCTTTGCTAAGTAACACAGTTATGCCAAAGTTCTTAAAATATTAGCACTGAACATATAGTTTATATAGTTATAGTTTTACATGCAAAGTAATTAATCTAAAACATATAAATGATGAATGAAAGGGATATTGTAGACAAAAAAACACCTTTGTGTTATTTCTTCAATTCAGTAGTGTTTGCCACCTTTTTTTTCTCAAAATGCTAGCATTTGCAACTTTCTGTGTCTCCATTTTGGATTATTTTGCAGTCCAGATCAAAAGAAAAAACGACACTTTGAATTCAAGAAATAACTGGTTTCCATGTGGGTCTCGCTGCCACATTGTGTCTTTGTCGAAACTATTTTCAAAACTATAAAACCATATTCTGTTACCGGCTTTGGCTTTCAGAAATGGATTCATTGGAATGACATTATTTCTTGCGGGATGATATTGTGATGTAGTTGGAGTAGTTTTAGAGTCGGACCTTCTGCAACCGATTGATGCTAACCAAGGTTGCACCCTAGATGGATTTTTCATATTTCAGTTCTTTGCATAGATTGCAGTCTTTACATCCAAGCCACCTTCATGCTGCCTGTTGTCTTGTTGCTGTTTTGTGTGATCGGCACTAACACAGAATGGGCGGATTGGGAGGTAAAGCATCAGAGACATAGCGTTGGCAAGCCGGTGGCTGTGTGAAAGGGAGGAACTGCCCCGAATCACACACAATGCGGGCATGGATGTCACCACACAAAAAACACCAACGTGGCAACGTCCTGCTCTTTACATCCGGGTCGCTATATCTGAAAAGCGACAGATGTCACAATTAATGGGCAAAATAGACCACTGTGAAGACAAAACAGCCAGTGGTGGGGGAAAATGTTTTGGAACTAATTACTCAAGTCAATATCTCACCACTCCTGGCTCCACCTCCTCAACCACATGCTCTAAAGTCTTCCTCCTTCTTAATCTCCTCCTCCAAAGGTGTCCAAAGTGTTGTCTGGAGTTTAACAAGAAAAAAGGTACAATTAGCAATAATTTTACAAGTATGGTGTCAAAATATTAAGGGAAAAGTTGTAATGTAATAAGAAAGACTTTTACCTGCGCTTGGCTTCTTTCTCTCCGCATCCCCGGGGTGGAGCCACCACATAAGCCAAAACCTGACACTTATTTTCAGAGCGTTAAAGAAGAGATACATGTGAGAAAAGTGTATGGTGAGGGGATTTTCAGCCTTAAAACATATATCATAATTGGAAAATAAAGTTGGCTGCTTATTGCGGGCTGTTTTGGGAACCTATATCCCGCGATAAACGAGGGAACACTGTACAATATTTTATAGTATTACAAGAAGAACATGTACAAGGAAAATAGTTGGAAAACTCTAAGAAAACAAACAAGAAAATTGGAAAAAACAGGTAGGTGAATTTCTACCAAGTAGGATTTCATTAATTCATCCATTTCTATACCGCGTATCCTCATTAGGGTTGCGGGTATGCAGGAGCCTATCCCAGCTGACTTTGGGCGGGTGGCGGGTTACACACTGGACTGGTCGCCAGTCAATCGCAGGGCACATATAGACAAAGAGATACAACCAGTCACACTCACATTCACACTCTAATGGACAATTTAGAGTGGCCAATGAAGCTAACATGCATGTTTTTGGAATGTGGGAGGAAAGCGGAGTACCCGGAGAAAACCCACACACACACGAGGAGAACATGCAAACTCCACAGAGATTATAATCAATAAATTGAATATTTTTAGTATTTTTTTTTATCATAGCATAGTAGTAGTAGTAAATAACACCCTTATAGTCACCTTCATACTCATCTATATATACCGAATACAGTAGACATGGCATTGGGAAAGTTCCTTGTTGTATGTCCAATGTAATGTGGGTTTATCGCATGGCATTATGATGTTTGTCGCTCGATGGGTATGCAGGACAGCCAGTCTACCATTAATATAGACGTACACTCCGACAATGGCGCCAGCTTTGTTTACATCTCATAGCGGACCGCCTGTGCAAATGTATTTATTTTAAACCAATTTATTTATTCTAAACTTAATGGGTTTGATGGCTGACTTCATGCAGGTAACGTCGCACACTGTAACATTACTGACACCAGTGGTGCCCAGAATACCACATATGACTTATCTTTCCATGTATTTTGACTAAGAGGCCACAGTCAGCCATGAAGCAACAATGGAATGTATTCAATTTATATTCTTTTGAAAAAGACAGCATATAAAAAGCTGACATGCATTTTTCCTGAAATAAGCGGCATAGAAGATATACGTATCTTAGCATGTCTACATGTGTTGCATCCTTCCATTATCAGTGTGTGGCGCTAGGTGGAAAAAGTAATGCCCTACATGAAATCATTTGTTTAAGAACATTTTGTCACCCGTTGCACAAAATTCTTGAAATTGCCACAAAAGGGGCAGGACAAACATCACGAATTGGGGCCATGTTTACTTCCCCAAACTGCACCGTACGTGACGCGCGTGTGCGAGTCACTTCCTGGAGGCTTTGCATCCACATTGCCCACAAATACAAGTCACGACTACATGAAAAGATAAGATTTTAACCAAAAGTCCAAATTGAGCACTGAACATAGCCTTGCTGTGTTTCTTTTTAGTGCTCTGGGAGTCTGTTTCAGGTCATGCTCATGCCTCAGTGTTCTGGCTGAGGCCAGGAAGTTCTCCTCCAAGACGGAGTTCATCAGCCCCTTAAAGCGGCGATGTCTTCTTGTACCCAGAGCACAGAAACATTCCCAAAGCAGAATATTTCCATCTCCATGTTTCACCATTGCTCTGCTGACACGTGACTGGCTGACTCATTGTCAAACGTGTGAGAGTGTGTGTGAAAGTCTCGGCCGAATAAATGCCAGCTCTACTGCTATGTCTCTGATGCACCAGCTTACTTTTTGGAAGCTCTCGTAGGTCAGTCATTCGTGTAGTGCAGATGGATGGTTATTGATCAAATTGCCATTTCCATCCGTTTGTCTATTTATCCTCTATACCCATGCAGGGGCTTCGGCCTGACCATTGCGGTTGTGCTGTTGCTGGCGTTTGTGGAGCGCCCGTCCTCCTTTTCTGTTACCTCCGACTCACGATACCGCTCTCCATCCTGGGAGCCTCCTTGCGGCTTCACCGAGAGCATTGAGATGGTCTGTCTCATCATCTTCATTCTTGATCTTGCTGTGAAGGTACAAGCCAAACACATCGTTTGCTTCCGAGATGACGTATTCAAAATATAACCAAACCTCTTCTTGTGGTGGGTATGCAGAGCTACCTGATTGGCTGGGATGAATTCAGGAAAAACAAGTGGCTAATTAGCTATACCATCGTCATTTCGGTCTCCATCATTGATTGGGTCTTGTCCCTCAGCATGCTGTGTGATGAGGTGAGAATTACACAAGTCATTCTTTTCAATTAACTTTAGCAAGCATCATTCCCATTTCCAACTTTTGACTTGGTATATTCCACAATTGGTTCTGTCATGACGTAGTCCTTCTGATTAGCGTAAGGCCAGTACCTCACAGGACAGCACATACTCTCTTGCCTGAGAAACCGACTGGAATATTTCATAGCATTACAAATCCTATTGCCAGCTGTATCTGCAATGTCAAAGGTTTCATCACTAATTAGTCACCACTAATGATAAAGCTGCATAATGTGAGATGAACAGATGGAATTTGAGTCGCAGTGTAGAAGTTTTATAACTTTCACTTTGGCATCTCACAGCAGCTATGGTGCATTCAAGGACCCCCAAAGAAAGTGTGAAATCTCAATGCTTGAGGAAAAAAATATCAGTGAATAATAGTCTATGTGCACACTGCAAGGTATATGATGCCCAATTCAGATTTTTTGTTTACTTTTACTTTGTGTTTACTTTTCTATTTGCTAATGACTAACATTAACTAAAACTAATGCGACTTGATAATGTGAATGCAAAGCGTATGGAAAGTCACATGCATGCGGAAAAGCGCTCTTCTGTACACACACATTTCTGTGTGCGTACGGAAGTGTGTGTATGGAAGTAAAGACTGCTGCGGTGTGTGATCCAGTGATGTGTGATACCATTGATTGCATTTCTGATCCAATACTGGGTAAAATTCAGGCTGGTATCAGCGATACCAATCTGGTACTATGTGAAAATTCACCCAATGTGTCTGGTAAATGTTGAGAAACAAGGAAAGTATTTGAAATCATAGGGTAATGAATACACGGCATTGTTGTAATTTATTGATTTGTTACAAACTGTGAAGTATATTGAGGTAGTGTACAGTATAGCCAAGCCAATATAAAACATTAGAAAAAACAAAGGAAAGACAAAATCATTGATCTGAAGTATCAAAAGTATCAGCACTGTTCACGCTGACATGAAAAAATCAGATACAGGTCACACATGAGCAAACCTGCAGTGTGAACATAAAGACAAAACGTGTATAAATGTTCTAATAGTGGTACCTGCATGCACCTATAGTCTGACATATTTATAAATTATTACCCACTTACTGTGAATCAGATGGGGGGGGGGTTTCTGCAAACAAAAGTGCTTATTTTTAGATTTAAAAAATATACATTTCACCACAAATCTGTGAATTTGTGGGGCCGTGAAGGCTGAATTGTGAATATGCAGGGATGAAAAAGCATAACCATGACAATTGTTCACTTCCCAAAATCTGGAAGCCATGAACAGTGTCAAAGATTCCTTTAGGACGGGGGTCAGGAACCTTTTGGGCTAAGAGAGCCATAACTTTCTACTTGTAAAATTACAGTATCTTTTTCCATTTCTGCTGTTTTTTTATATTTTTATTTTCCAATTTTCTCAACTTTTTCATAATTATGAGAATATTAAATTACAACGTTTTGTATTTTTAGATTGTCCCTCAGGCAATTAATTCACTCAGACCGCACTTGGAACACCCCTGTTGTAAAGCAGGATATGTTACTTTTTTTTTAAACTCAATTCAAATAAATGAATGTTATGGTGTTTAGAAACTTCTGAGAGCCATATGTGGTCATCAAAAGACCCATATATGGCTCCCGAGCCTTGGGTTCCCTACCCCTGCCTTTTAAAGATTCTTTGCCTTCTCTGCTTGTCACTTCATTGCCATTTTGATTTGTTTTACATTACTTCCATCGTGGCGGTGTGGAATATCCCATCCTGTCATACTTATACGTATGAATCACTTGAAGCTGCATGTTTCTAAAGTGATATTTTCTTTTCTTCAATGATTAGAAACTAAGAGTACGACGACTTATTCGACCATTCTTCCTCTTGCAAAACTCCTCCCTGATGAAAAAGACACTCAAATGCATCAAAAGAACTCTGCCAGAGATTGCCAGGTACTTTCTTCACTGTTGTGTGTGAAAGTACCACGCAAATGCTGCACATAAACATGGAAAGTTCAGAGTGGACCCCTAAATGATAGAGATACTGATTCCCAAACTTCTCACAGTGGTCTAGCCCTTCAGGCATTTGACCTGAAGTCACGTACGTACGTACAATCAAATAACCTAATAATAACCGTCCTGCTTCTTGATAACTGTTTACTTTTTATTTCGATGAGTTAGCCATTACTATCTGTTATTAGCCATTTAGTTGATGCATCTGGGTTATCCAGCACTTTTACCGACAATGTAGCGGTGGCTAGGTATTGCAGAGCAAGTTTTGAGGTGCTGGATAAAGTGTTTAAACCCAACTTTACTCACCGCCAACAAGGTACCCCGCACACCCCGTCAAGCATCTGACAGGAGGTCATGTACACCCAAATCCCGCACACTTAAAAAAACACACAGAAAAACAAACATCGCTCATATATTGTTGAATATACTATATATTATGACATTACATTAAAAAAACAACGTGTTTTACTTTTGAACTGCACACATAGGCTATGCTAAGCACTAGGCCACCGATGTTACATGTGAAGGTAATTATGAATAAAAGGCACATAACATACAGAAATCAATTCGGAAATGAATTCATTACAAGTCTTATTACTAAGAGCACATATACATAGAGACTATGCAGCAAGCAAAAACGCACAGCAGCACACAACAAACATACCTCTGTGCATTTGCTCACAGCATTAACATTTGTGGTTAAGGAAGAATAAAATATACATGTGTCTGTGCAACGAGCGTCACACGGCGTGTTCAATGAATAAATGTACTACTAAATGTAACTGGGGGCTTTCTAACACAGCAGTGCGTGGAGTCAACAAACAAAGAGAACACACTAGTTAGTCACAGCAGCACGTAAGAAACCATTGAAAAATCTTCAAGATGGAACACTTTTAATGCACGCGGGTACTTGCACAGAACCTAATGCTGCCACTTGTCTTCTGCACTGTACAAAAAAGAGACAATCTTATCAATGCCCGCTACAAACAAGGCACATTTGACTTTGAAATTGTAAAACATTTTACCTGTACAACTAAAATAACATGCTTGGTGTAGGACAGGCTACTCTTTCTTTGAGTGTTAAATGAGCATCAGTTGAGTGTTTTTTGTTTTTCCAGGTACGCCTGTCTCTGTTGCTTCTTCTCATTACTTTGCTGCACAAATGTCTTGCATCTTTGTGAATGATTCATCCTGAGGTGGGAGATCTTGGTTCCACCTCGCATACCCAACGTTTTGGAGCCATTGCAAAGTTTAATATCCGAAGGCGACACTTGGAAATAATTCCAAATCACAGACTCGTTAGTCAGGCACAGATGGAGCAAGATGGTTACTGCAGCCACCCACGCTTACTTAACCACTTCATAACGCACTTTGATGAGGTCGTCATTTGCACGCCAGTAAATATCTCGAGGAACCCGTAGGCCTATATGCAGCATGGTTTTTTAATTGTTTTTTTTTTTTACAAGGAAAAAAACCTGATAACGACATTTATTTTTTTATTTTTCTCCCTAGAGAAAAACTCCATAATGTTATATTACATTTTTATGCCAATATCGGGCCACTAAGTCGGCCCAGTCTTAAAGGGTTTTAATCAATAATTTGCAAGAATTGTGCAGGCCAGATGAAAATGCCCATGCTAGTCTTAAACTATCAAATGATGTCAGGTAGCACAACAGGACATTGTTTTTGTAAACATTTGTCAGTGCCTTTGGTAATTGTGTCTTTGTGTTGTACCCGCAGTGTCATTTTGCTGCTGGCGCTTCATCTTTGTCTGTTCACTATGATCGGCATGCTGTTGTTTCCCAAAACTGAGGTGAGTTCTATTATAAGGACCCAAATGAACTCACAGACCCCGTATTATCAGTAGTACTAATTCATAATTAGGTGTATTTTTTAATTACTTAAATGTAATGTAAAAATTTGTATCCTAATTATTATTCTTTTCCTTTGGGCATATCCCTGCTTATCCCTTCGGGAGTCGCCACAGCAAATACATTTTCTTCTGTTTTGATTTGGCAAACGTTTTACTTCCTGACACAAGCCTCAGACTGAGGGATGGTCTTCTCTGATGCAATAGAATTACTTCACCATTCATTTACTTGATTATGCTATTTTTGTTGGAATCAAATAAATTTACAGTTATCCCTTGTTTATCGCGGTTAATTGGTTCCAGAGCTGACCATAATAAATGAACTTCGACGAGGTAAGGTTCAATAATAATAAACAAAATATTTTTGTAGTTAGAGCATAGAAAACCTGCTTATGACATTGTAAGTTCTATTTGTATCATACTATAGACATGAAATAACACCCCATAGTCACCTTGACAAACACATTACCCAATATAGCAGATATAATCGGAGTCAATAAGCAATTGAAGACGTCAGTTGGGTAAAAACGTATTTAGTCAGCCATCAATTGTGCAAGTTCTCCCACTTAAAAAGATGATGTAATTTTCATCATAGGTACACTTTAACTATGAGAGACAGAATGAGAATTATGTTTTGTTCATTTTTATTTATTTGCCAAAGATGGTGGAAAATAAGTATCTGGTCACCTACAAAAAAAGCAAGCTTTCTGGCCCTCAAAGACCTGTAACTTCTTCTTTAAGAGGCTCCTCTGTCATCCACTGGTTACCAGTATTAATGGCCCCTGTTTGAATTCATTATCAGTATAAAAGACACCCGCCCACTACCTCAAACAGTCAGTTTGGCCTAGACCAAAGAGCTGTCAAAGGACGCCAGAAACAACATTGTAGACCTGCACCAGGCTGGGAAGACTGAATCTGCAATAGGTAAGCAGCTTGGTGTAAAGCAAACAGTAGGAGTAATTATTCGAAAATGGAAGACATAAAAGACCACTGATAGAAACACCAAAATAGAACTTTTTGGTAAAAACTGAACATGTTGTGTTTAGAGGAGAAAGAATGCTGAGTTGCATTCAAAGACCACCATACGTACTGTAAAGCATGGGGTGGAGACATCCTGGCTTCGGGCTGTTTCTCTGCAAAGGGACCAGGATGATGATCCACGTCAAGGAAAGAATGAATGAGGTCATGTATTGTGAGATTTTGAGTAACAAATTCCTTCCATCAGCCAAGGGCATTGAAGATGGTACGTGGCTAGGTCTTTCAGCATGACAATAATCCCAAACACAACGGAGTGACTTTTTAAGAAGCATTTCAAGGTCCTGGAGTGGCCTAGCCAGGCTCCAGATCTCAAGCCCATAAAAAATCTTTGGAGGGAGTGGAAAATCCCTGTTGCCCAGCAACAGCCTCAAAACGTCACTGCTCTAGAGGAGATCTGCATAGAGGAATGGGCCAAACTAACAGCTATTACAGTATTTTCCTCATATTACAAGTTTAATCTCTAAACTTTGTTTTCTTTAAAATATTTGGACCATTCCATTAAAATTGCAACTGCTTTGTTCCATTGCTGCTGTTGTTGCCTTTTAATTTTAAACTTTCTTCTTGTAAATTGTTTTCTCTTAATTCTGACTTTATTGTTGTTACACTAGAACTTTTTTTTTCAAGTAATTTGTTTCTCATAATATTACAATATTAACTAAATAACATCTTGAATATTTCAACGTTATGCTACTAATTTTTTCATAGTATTTCGACATTCTCGTAAAATGACAACTTTTACTGGTTAGATTCCGACATTCTTGCCTTAATCACTGCTGATTTTCTATTTTTATTGCTGCTGTTTCTTTCCCATGTTTAGTTTGTTCCATGAGTCAGTAAAATAAATGAACAGATGCGTGCCACAAATTTGCACACCCCTGATGTTATGCTTTTAAAAGCTTTTTTGGTGCTTGTGGTAGTCCTTTTTCTTCTAGACCACATTCCAGAGGTTTTCAAAAAGGTTTGGCCATGAGATGGTGGGCCTCCACCCACACCTTCACTGACCTGGTAGTGTGTGGCATGGAACATTTTCCTGCAGGAGTGAAAAACAATAAACAAGATCACAAAGTCCACGCCAACTTGATTCCTTCGCGAATACATTTTTTTTCCAGAGCTGTATGTTCATGTCATACCAAGAATGCTTCCTCTTGCGTCTCAACTCTTATTTTTCCAACTTGTTCAGGATCCACTGAAAAATGAAGAGTGGAAGGTGTATTTTCGAAACCTGCCTACTTCCTTCACGTCACTGCTGGTGCTGCTCACTACAGCAAACAATCCAGACGGTACTGCGATCGTCAGCCATTGTCCCTGTCATGCATGTTACTCTTTTTAGATGTCTGATTATCAGGATTACGTTTTGTACAGTGATGATCCCAGCCTACTCCCTAAACCGAGGCTACGCCATTTTCTTTATCACCTTCAGTGTCATTGGTAAGTTGTGCTATGATTGTATTTTCCCCTTGATGGAAACCTTTGTAAGATGCCTTCATATGTTTCTTATTTCAGGAACTTACTGCCTGATGAACTTACTCACAGCCATCATCTACAACCAGTTCAGGGGATATTTGTTGGTGAGTCGTGCTACCTGGAACTTTTCTGGCCTTTTTTCCCCCGCATAATTTTGGGGAAAGTTTCCATGAAAAAAGATAAGTTCCTGCCGTGGAAAGGGCAAATGCTGTAAAGAGGTCTAAGTTTTTCATTGTTTTTGCTTGTAATGCGTAGAAATTTTAAGTATTTAGCTTTGCAGTGAAAGACAGTTGTTTAGTCTCGATCCTATGATAATGTGTGAGTAGAAATATGTTTCACTTGTAATAATTAAGTAGCTCACATGGACACTTCCCCAACTGGAGCATGTATATTAGTGTGTAACCCTTTGTTTTGATTTCAAAATAGTCCGTGTGCTGCAATTGCACCTTTTTTCTAAGCTGTTTGGTTTGATGAGTTCTTGTCATCAAATCTGTAATATTACATGTACTATGTAATAATCTGTAATATATATAGTAGAGTACTAATAACTGTTTTGTTTTTTCCGTGGGTTTTGTTCTTGGACAACCAGACTGTCATTGTCATATATGTTTTTATTTAAGGAGTATCATATTTGAATGCGGGCCGCACGGTGGTCCAGTGGGTAGCATGTTGGTCTCACAGTCAGGAGGTTCTGGGTTGGAATCTCCGTCGGGCATCTCTGTGTGGAGTTTGCATGTTCTCCCCGTGCGTGTGTGGGTTTTCTCCGGGTACTCCGCTTTCCTCCCACATTTCAAAACATGCATGTTAGCTTCATTGGCCGCTCTACATTGTCCATCGGTAGGAATGTGAGTGTGACCGGTTGTATGTCTTTGTTTGTCTATGGATTTATTGGTGATTAGTCCTGGTTGTACCCCGCCTCTCGCCCAAAGTCACCTGGGATAGGCTCCAGCATACCCGCCACCCTAATGAGGATAAGCGGTATAGAAAATCAATGAATGAATGAATATTTGAATGCTTGTTTCTCATGTGTACATTGCAGATGTCAGTCCAAACATCCGTCATCAGAAGACAATTGGGAATCCGAGCTGCCTTCCAGGTCCTCATTTGTCATGAAGATGAGAATGCTGCTGAGTAAATCAACACTCTGAGATGCACACATGAACCTTTTAATATTACCATATACATGAAGGTGAAACTTTTTATTGGCAGAAAAAGTTCAATTACTAATAAAATTTGTCATAACATAAAGTCGTGGCTGTAGACAACCTCCTCATTTCACTGCGACAAGATATTTCAAAATTCTGCATACGTCACCCTTTGGCATGAGGAGGTTTATCAATGACCATTTGTGCTGTCAGTAAACATTACAGAGACTCAGACGGTATCTGGCATTGATAATGGTCTGATTTTTAGGGAGCGTGTTCCTGTTGATGCGGTGCTGCAAGTGATGTCCAGGGTCCACATGCAGAGCTACTACAGAACAGCCATCACTGCGGTCAGAACAGATAACGACTACATTTAGTACACGGCCTGTTAAAGTAGTAAACATGACTACATAAATCCAGCATCCGTGGAAAAAAGAATAGACTGATATTTATTTAGGACATAAAGAACATCACACGTTTACACTGATTGCACAGCTCTTCGTGTCCAAAAAGCAGTAGTATGAAGCAGAACTGATTTCATTTTATCCTTCTCTATGTCTCGGCAATTACTGAGTGTTCCTGTGTGGAAATATTACCAGTTTCTAATACATACATTCATTCATTCATTCATTCTCTATACCGCTTAACCTCATTAGGGGCGCGGGGGTGCTGGAACCTATACAGGGTTGTCCAAAGTGTTTAGTAGCACCTTGGAACAGTAAAATCATGTAAAAAAACAGCAAAATGACAGTGTAAACAGAAGAAGCTGAGATCTTTGTCTTTAAATATACTTTTTTTTCAAAATATAAACATACAACACAATATGAATACATATATACAGTGGTGGCCAAAATTATTAGAAAACCTGAAAATATTGATTTCATTTAATTTCATGAAAAATGCAGATGGTTGCTTTGAGCACACTAACTTGAATATTATTATAATTATATGACTTCATTTGTTTTATGGGTATTTTAATGGCTAATTCAACAAAAACAAATGAAATCTCATTTAATAATTTTGCCCACCACCGTAGTGGACTTGTTGACCCCCGCCTCTTTTGATTTTCAGCATGCGGGCCTCGGTGGAAAAAGTTAGGACAGCCCAGTTCTAATATAATAACAATAATAGAAGTCTAATGCAGTGATGAAGGGGAAAATAAGTCTGTAAATAAGTCATACAAAGAATACGTCAATAAAAATGACAGCATAAATAGATAATACATTATTGTACATGATCAGGAAGCATGCTGTTTGCATTATGTGTTATTTGCAGTGCGATTAGTAAATAAAGTGTACTTTGTAATTATTACTCTTATTATATATTGTACCTACTGTACCATGTCAGAATTCTGCTTGTATTGCAAAACTGCATTTAAAATGATAAGCACAAGTAAAAAGCAAAGGCATACTTCTGGAACTTACTCCCTTCTCTGGCTTGTTTGCTGGTGGCCAGGAGGCACGTCAGTATGAAGCTGAAGGCTTCATGAATCGAGAGCAGTTCAGAAAGATATTTGACCAACTGGATAAAGATCGCATCAAGGAGGTACATCTTGCCAAAAGGGCTTTTCAAAGACACTCTGTAGATAGTTGAATTAAAACCATGGCTGGTGTTCTCAAGAGATGTTTTTTTCCACAGCACCCTCCCTTACCGGAGTATAGTAATGCTTCCCTGCAGAAGATGCAGCTAATCTTCAGCCACTACTATTTCACCATACTTGGCAATGCAGTGGGGCTGGCCAATGTGGTGTGCATATGTGTAAGTAAAAGCAGTAAGCGAGTATCCTTTGCCATTCTAATGCTGTGCATAAACTTTTGGATTGAGTGATAGCGGCAACGGGTACGGTCACTACGTTTGGACTAACAACGTTTTATGCAAAGAGAATTTATGGCAACATTTACAAACCATATATGATCCAATTATCATTTTCCCATGGTACCTAAAAGTTAACTACAATTAAAAGTATTACAAATGATAAATTCATGTTCTATTACTGTAACATTCTACTTATTCTACAGGGTCGTTCTCAGTCCTCACGTTCAACACAAATATACAAATTGGTAATAAAATGGTCCGCACATGGTTTTAAGCAAATGTTACGCAAGTTTTGGCCTAAATAAAGCATTTTTAAGCAAAAAATGACCAATAATGCATTGAAAAAATACATTGGTATTGTATTATATGGCCCGAGTACTAAAACCCATTGGTCGTGTGAAGGCCTATTCTAATTGCTGCATTATAAAATTATTCTTCTAAACCTGCACAGAAACTCACCTAAATTTGCACATGCATCTGGTCCAAAATGCTGGTCAAAAATTCAGTATTTTGGTGTTCCTGAACCCGCAGCGCCAAAACTGTCGTGGCCCAAATCTCTTTTAACAGCATGATTATGTCCCGGTTTCACAACTGTATAAACTGCTGGTCCCAGGCCAATAAAACCACACTGAGGCCTTTGGAATCACTCCACAAACAAGGACCATCATTGCACAATCCTCCAGAAAAACTGACTATTAAACTTCAACAATATTCAGAAATTTGCCTCAATTAGAATGACCCACAAAATACTAAATAACTCTGTACCAGCTCCTCTTAAGATCCTCATAAAGTACACATCCGCAGTAACAGCACGAACCACACCAGTGGCCAACACAGTATAACAAAACTCGAAACAATATTTGCACAATTGTCTTTCTTAAAGACTGGAATGATCTGGCAACTCATCTGAAAAATGGAAAAGATTATTTCACCTTTTTCACAGTACTGAAAAAGTGGCTGTGGAATAGTCAAAACTGCCAGCACACACCACATTAATAGAACTATGAGATGAAATATAAGAATGATGTAGCTATGTGATATTGTGAATATGTGTGTGGAAGTAGTACATGGATGATGTTAGTGGGTGTATGTTATGCTTTACTGTGTTACTGCGTAATGTGACAACATGTGTGATGCTGTGTGTGTTTAAGAGAGTACATCTTGGATTGCTTTTATTGATATAGACTTGTTATTTTATCTATGCAACCTGGGGCTGCAGACGGAAATGAGCTTTCTAGCTATACTCTGGTGCAGAACATCTCTGTCTTAGTACACAATGTCTCTGTACACTGTTCTTTCAAATAAAGATTAAGCTAAACTAATGAGGATAAGCGTCACGGAAAGTGGCTGCATGTTTTGGAGCTACATTTGCCCCTAACCTCGCCATCAGTCTGATCAAATAATAAACAAAGGTGTTATTTCCTTTGTTTGCTCAGACTGTGTTGGTGCTGAACTCAGAAAAGTCCACAGCAGAGAAAGACGACCACTTCCTGGAGGTGAGCGCACCAGAACACCAAGATGTCAAAATGAAGCACCACTCGATGAGTATAGTAATACTATATGGTATAGTATTATAGAGTATAATAATACCACAATCACACAAAAGCGCTTTCTCTGTCTTGCTCAGATTATCAACCTGTGTTTTATCATCTACTACCTGTTTGAAATGGCTGTCAAAATCTTTGCCTTTGGCTGGAAAGGGTACCTGTCCTACAGGAACAACATCTTTGATGGTTTCCTCACCGTCTTGCTACTGGTAACGTTGTTTGACCCACACATGACATTCATGAAAGCAGCAGGCGTTGACAATAATGCATCATTTTGTTGATTTGTTTATTTTTATACACTACGTCAGAGGTTTTGGGAGTGTCTTCAATTTTGGGTTTCTGTAACGCTGCTTCAGGATTTTTTAAGAGAATTGTCTGTTATTTACATTAGAGCCCTGCTTTTTGAAAGCGTTATTATTCAGGACCACCAGCGAATGGTACGCCCATAAAAATATCTTCTTTTTTAGGGGTGCAACAATACAGAAAATTGCTATTTGGATTTGATGCTTCGGTGTTACAATTTAGTGTCTTTTCTATATTATTATATGTTATTTTTAACATTTATCAAGTTTTTAAAATTAAATGTATGTGGTGCAGCTCTAACTGCCTCATTTTCTGCGGTGGATGCTTAGAAATAGAACCATAGGGTAAAAAAAACAGGAGTGACCGCACCTCGCCCGGACGTGGGATACCGGGGCCTCACCCAGGAGCCAGGCCTGGGGGAGGGGCTCGCAGGCGAGCGCCTGGTGGCCAGACCTTCACCCGTGGGGCCTGGCCGGGCCTAGCCCGAAGAAGCCACACGGGAACTCACTCCTGCAGACCCACCACCTGCAGGGGCAAGCATAAGGGTCCGGTGCTATGTGATTTGGGCAGTGGTCGAGGGCGGGTGTCCGGGCACCCTGGTCTTCAGCGGCCAAATCTGGTTCTTGGGACATGGAATGTCACTTCTCTGGTGGGGAAGGATCCCGAGCTTGTGGAAGAGGCGGAGACATTCCGACTAGATATAGTCAAACTCACCTCAACCCACAATTTGGGCTCTGGAACCAAACTCCTTGAGAGGGGCTGGACCTTGTTCTTCCCAGTAACTGAGAGGGTTATTTCCCTACACCTTAGGGCTTACCCTCGTTAGGGTCGCGCGCGGGGGTATGCTGAAGCCAATCCCAGCTGACTTTGGGCGAGGGGCGGGGTACACCCTGGGCAGCTCGCATGTCATTTGTAGGGCACATATAGACAGGCACGCTTTCACACCCACATTCACGCCTGCTGTCAAATAACCTAACTGTTATGATGAATGAAAACCAAACGCAAATGCAATATATTAAAAGCGGGCTCGTATTATGTTCAACGATCTTGACACGGACCTGCATCCTCTGGGGCGCACTAACATGACTCCAAGGCGGACCATGGTATCCCTGGACCCATTATACCGTGGTTCTCAAGAAGTCCAGAACCAACTCCAGCAGAAATAGCGTGTAAAATCCAGCAATTCCGCAAGTGAGCAATGTACGTAGCGCTACAGGCATACACATCATGTGCTTATTTATTTATATGTAAATTCGACCCATTTTTACCAAAGAAAAAGTTGCTGGAGATGGGTAGTGTCCTAATCAGTTCAGAAAAACGTATGAAAAAAAAAAAAACCTCAAGATGGCTGAGTTGCTCATTTCACTGTCTTTCAAAAAGGGATTCCGCCTCAGACAGATGATCCAATCATCATGCAGAAGCCGAGCGTCCGAGCAAGTCTACTGACTCATAGACCCCTAGAGAGGCCAAGCCTCTGATGGGCGGGTCAAAGCCCAGCATTTTTCCAATACCTGTCCACTTTTTTGCGAATTACAACGACTCACTCACCACTTCTGTGATAAGTAGCTGATTGTGAACAAACGAAGGTATTGTAGTGCATATTTAGTACATATTTCACCACATTTTTTGTGGACGTTGTAGGGGAGGCTGAGCTTCCCTTGCGCCGCCATTCATGTACACTATACATCAATACATAGAAAAACACATGCAATAAACTATGTACTCTCTTGGAGATTAATAAAGTTGCTACCAATCCATCTACACAGACGGATCGGTACGGCGGTCGCTGTACCGGAGCGTCATGGTGAAGAGAGAGCTGAGCCGGAAGGTAAAGCTCTCTGTTTACCGATCGATCTACGTTCCCACCCTCACCTATGGTCATGAGTTATGGATCATGACCGAAAGAACGAGATCGCGGATACAAGCGGCGGAAATGAGTTTCCTCCGTAGGGTGGCTGGACTCACCCTAAGAGATAGGGTGAGGAGCTCGGCCATCCGGGAGGAGCTCAGAGTAGAGCCGCTGCTCCTTCACATCGAGAGGAGCCAGTTGAGATGGCTCGGGCATCTAGTCCGGATGCCTCCAGGGCGCCTCCCTGTTGAGGTGTTGCGGGCATGCCCAGCCGGGAGAAGACCTTGGGGAAGACTGGAGGGACTGTCTCACAGCTGGCCTGGGAACGCCTTGGTGTCCTCCAGGTCGAGCTGGAAGAGGTTGCTGGAGACCGGGAAGTCTGGACTACGGAAACTGCTGCCCACGCGACCCGGACCCAGATAAGCAGAGCAGAATGGAATGGAATGGAATCCATCTAACACTGAAAAGTAGGCGTCTTCTTCTTGGTTTTGTTATTATGGAAGCTCGCAATCAATGCTTAAGTGCATACCGCTACCAGAATGCATTGTGCGCAGGTGCAGTGACAACCCAGTAGTGCCAATCTTCCTACATGAAAAACACATGATGCCACAGTTCAAAATTGTAGCATATGCATTTTACCGCTGCCTGATTTCATCAGCAATAACAGTAACGATTTAAAAACGCTTGAGACGCTGTCTGCTGCAAGCCACAGTAGCAGCTGTTGATTGCGTGTCTGACTTTGGTTACAATGTCGTTTGATGGACTGGAGCCCTCTTTACTCAACAATTCCATACAGATGCATGTATTGTTGCACCCCTAATACTGTAAATAAATACTGCATTTCTCTCTTTCCACATGTATGTTAACAGTCTTATTGCAAAATGGAAGATTTTTTTCTTCAAAACAATCCATGATTCTAACATGAAAAATGAACGATTTAGGAAGCTTATGACTAACTTTTTTTTGTCCATTGACTAGGGTCTGCAAATCACTATTTACGCTACCTACCGCCTTCCTCGTTCACAGGTGTAAGTCTTTTTTTTCATTTGGTATTATGCTTCTGAAGTGTCTGGTGTGGATCATTGGAAAAAATCATTGAGGTTTACATTAAGAACGCCATTTATGCAAACTCTGTACGTGTGTGCTTGTGTCACCACAGGGACCCGTCCTCCAAGGGTATGTTTTCCTTGTGGGAGATGGTTCGTTTTGTAAACATGCTGATTGTCTTCCGCTTCCTGCGTATCATTCCCGATATCAAGGTAGATCTCAGACTTTATTCCACCTTTACTGTGTGTGCGTGTCTCTCACCCTGTGATATGAGTCACCGCCAAGTCGCATTCCTTATTTATGAATGTAATATTTTGGTAGTTAGAGCATAGAAAACGTATTTGTAAATACGTTGGATAACATTATTAGAGCCCTTTAGACATGGAATAACACCGCTTTAGTTACCTTTTAGCCTCATATGCAGTATAATGTAGTAGACATAATATAATATAGACATACGTATTGGGCTTGTGTTGGTGGCTGTAAATGTGTTCCGGTGCTAGGGGAGCTGAGTAAGGGACGGGGGACAGGAAGTGACATCAGGCACACTACTGTGCCGTAGCTTAGTGTTTGGTGTGTCGTGGGAAATCATCCACTTTCACCTAATTGGTGTGTAAACATTTTTGGAAAATGAGTCCGCCAATAATGTGCCATTGCCGAGTGTCTGTGCTGTCCAATGATCGGCAGAGTAATCATGTAATAAGATAAATAGCAGTTGGTGGCAACACTTTACATTGACTTTATCTTGTTTCTATAGGCTACAGAGATTCATGTTTACATTTTCTGCTGGTGGTGTGCCTTGGGATTTTTGGAATGAAAAAAGTGTGCCTTGGCTCAAAAAAGGTTGAAAACCACTGGGTTACAGTACCTCGCTTCAGGGATTATTGTGCCTATGTGAGATCAGCCTGTTGTTTTGGTGATCAAGTCTGGTGTTTTGGTGTCTCACCCAACATTACAGTAACATTACTGACATCTAGTCAGAAAACCACACCTGATTTTCATTTATGCTAGAAAATGTTAAATTTAGGCAAAACAATGCATATTTCTGATTAATAATAACCCCAATTTAACCATGAAAAAGGATGGTTCACTACTAATAATATTTTTGAAAAACCGTGATGGAGTGAAGCTGGCAAGGGATTACTGTATTATTGATACAAGGGCTGTGTAGTACGTACCATAGTAAGACAGATGCAACCCAGCTGCTTCTAGTACCCGGGGTCCAGCCGGGATAAATGTTAAAGCCCTATCACATTCTGTACTGGTCCAGTCTGCCTGCCTTTTAAACCAGCTGGTATTGAAATGAAGTATTTTCATTTGGTTGTCCGTGCTGTGGATACAGAAAGTTTATGGTTTACGTATGAGTTAGTAAGTCAAGTTTTATCTCTCTTTTTGTTCTGCAGCTGATGGCGTTGGTTGCAAGTACCTTGCTGGACTTGGTGAAAAACTTGAGAGCCTTTGCAGGGATACTGGTGGTAAGTACATCAAGATGTCCTCATAGTTTCAACGCCACCAACTGCAATATGATGTTAGAAAGATAACAACTTATTCTGAATTTGAAATAGAAATTTCAAATTAAACACATTTCAGATTTTAGAACGATTTTCCAAATTAAAAGAAAAGGTCACATTTGGAAAATTGCCATTTTTCCCATAATTTTCCATACAGAGTTTCAGATTTAGCTCTACACAAATTGCCTTGTGAAGGTATTTTTAGCACCAGGGGACAATGCACGTAAGATTGTCACGTAATGTTACTGTAATACAGTATAATGAAAACACAGTCTGACTGTATTGTTAGAATACAACTTTTTACAACTATTACGTTCTATTATGTTATTACAGCCGTTTTCTTAACATTATTCATGTTAAGCTTTTCCTGCAACCTCATTTTCCATTTTCCCCATTTTCTACTTGTTATGCTTTTCATATTACGTCTTAAATATCTCTTTTCATATATCAACTTTTTCTCTTAAAATGTTTGCTTTATTCCTGTAAAATATCTGCAGATTTTTTTCATTTTTGCTGTCATCTACTGTACATTTTTTTTGTTTGCTTGTTACATTTCAAGAATATGCTGCGGGCCGCACTTTGGACACCCCTGCTTTACACCCAGCGTCATGTGTCACATGCTTCCTGAGTAATATTTAAATAACCACGTTGATAATAACTGAATGATAAAAACTAAGTACTCATCAGAGTATTTACAGTAAGGAGTACTTTTACATCAAAGATGAGCTAAGAGTAAACTTCCACAACATATAGTTTTTTTACTGGGATGATTGATTTTTTTAATTAAAATGCATATTGATTTCTGCAGGTGGTTTATTACGTGTTTGCTGTACTTGGCATCTGGCTGTTTGAAAGAGTCATTAAACCCCCAGCACACATGAGGTATGGAAGATCTAAATACATCTATCGTGAATATAAGACAAAGCATGGAGACCCCGTACTGTTGTTCGGTAACACTTTACCTTCCTAATGAAAAACGGGAAACAGGAATATCCAAAGTCCGGTCCGGGGGCCATTTGCGGGGTACACATAATTTCTTATTGTCCCGTTGCACAATATAGTAATAAAATACACCACAAAAGCAAATATTGAAACCAAAATGTATAATGTAACGAGAAAAGGCTCAGATATGAATAATTAATAACAACTCAAAAAACTGTCTTTAAATATATGTATGTTTTTTAAGCCTTTTGTAAAAAATGACTGCACTTGCGTCAAGGCTGAGTATGCAAATGAATCTAAATGACATGCCATCCAGAAGTATTACGCTGAAGTCAATTCCTTTCTTTTTGCTGTAGACTGAAAACATCTGGGTTTGATACCAAAAGCAGAGAGCAACATTTCTGCTTTTATTTCCAGGTTTTGTCTCTTTCCTGATTTTTGTTTTTTTTTTTGCATATTTGTCACACTTAAATGTTTGAGATCATCAACACGTTTAAATGTTAGTCAATGACAACACAACTGAACACAAAATGCAGTTGTTAAATGAAACCTTTTATTACTCGGAGATTTAAAAAAATCAAACCCTGTCGGAAAAAGTGATACCAAAAGCCACTTTTTGGAAGGTGTGTGTCCCATTACATCTGCGTAATTGTACACCACATTTCATAAAAAGAACATCATATCAACAGTAAAATATGGTGGTGGTAGTGTGATGGTCTGGGGCTGTTTTGCTGCCTCAGGACCTGGAAGATAAATAGAAGCATGCTGTCTACCAAAACTCCTCAAGGAGAATGTCTAGCCATCTGTTGGTGACTTCAAGCTGAAACCAACTTGGGTTCAGCAGCAGGACAATGATCCAAAACACTTCCAAGTCTACTTTACCTCTGAATTGCTGAAAAAAAACGAAATGGAAACTTCGCAGTGGTCTAGTCAAAGTCCTGAGTTGAATCTTTTTGCATGACCTTAAAAAGGTGCTTTATGCTGGAAAAGCCTCCAATGTGGCTGAATGACAACAATTCTGCCAATGTGAGTGAGCCAAAATTCCTCCACAGCGCTGTAAGAGACTCATTGTTTTTTTGCTTGCTGATGTCCGGAAAGGACGTACATGACAAGAGCTCTGCTGTCACTGCTGGAATTTTGGACCATTTTGATGCCATGCTGACCACTTCACGAACACAAGATCAGAACAGCTTGCTGACACCCTCAACTTTAACATGGATAGGTGAGCGGCACAAATTCCTTGAGGTCAACGAGTTCCTTGAAATCAAGCAAACTTATACCTGCCCAGGAAATGCGGATTTAACATTAAAAAAACAATTTGGCTGTTGGACCCTTGAATGGAACAACTAGTTTCAGAATGTGCCGGTAGTCTCAGGAAGGCTAGATTTATGTTGTTAACCATGAAGAAGAAGATTAGAAACTGCAGCATAAACCAAGCGATATTTGAAGTATCAGCTTGCACATCTTGATACTGTACTATCACGGAACGACACCCTCTATGGAATGCTCCCGTGAGTCCCTAATGATGTCATAAACCCTAAGGAGGAAAATAGAGCACTGAGTAAGGATACCACGGCATTACGGAAGATATCAAGCAAGACAATACTTTCTTGTGCGCTGCTCTTAAGGAGGTTAAAAACCCCATGAAAGAAATTAGAAGCATTTTGCAATGACATCAAAGTTCTACATGATATCAAAGCACTAATACGAGATAATGCTTCCTCATGCGCCACTTTTGAGGGAGAGAAAAAAATAAAGGAAAGTGTGTAGACATTGACACCATGATACTGTATAGAAATGACACCACCACACAAGACCATGCACTTTTGGATTTTTTTCTCCCTCAAAAATAGTAAGACTGCAGTTGTTTTTTCATTGACTAATATTTGCATTTGTTTCTTCTTTTCCTTTGGGCTTATCCCTTAAGGGGTCGCCACAGCCAATCAATCGCCTCCATCTAACCCTGTCTTCTGTATCCTCTTCTCTTGCACCAACTACCTTCATGTCCTCTTTTACTACATCCATAAACCTCCTCTTTGCTCTTCCTCTAGGCCTCCTGCCTTGCAATT
>QODF01000256.1:853597-874289 GCA_024372805.1 Oostethus manadensis
CTTACACCTTCTACACAAGATTTGGTCTACCTGTGTGCTCCTACCTCCACTCTTGTAGGTCACCCTATGTTCCTGTCTCTTCTGGAAGAAAGTATTCACTACAGCCATTTCCATCCTTTTTGCGAAGTCGACCACCATCTGTCCTTCTTCGTTCCTCTCCTGGATACCAAACTTGACCATTACCTCAACATCATCTCTGTTTCCTGCACCAACATGTCCATTGAAGTCCGCACCAATGACAACTCTCTCACTTTTGGGGATGTTCTGCATCACTTCATCCAGGTCTGACCAGAATTTCTCTTTCTCCTCCATCTCACATCCTACCTGTGGAGCATACCCACCAACAACATTGAACATCACACCTTCCATTTCTAGCTTCAGGCTCATCACTCTATCTGACACTGTTTTTACCTCCAGGACATTGCAGGCAAACTTCTCCTTCAAAATCACCCCTACTCCATTTCTCTTCCTATCTACACCATGATAGAACAGCTTGAACCCTGCTCCTAAGCTTCTAGCTTTGCTACCGTTCCACCTGGTCTCCTGGACACACAATATGTCTACCTTCCTTCTCTGCATCCTGTCAACTAATTCTCTATCTTTTCCTGTCAAAGTTCCAACATTCAAACTCTCAGTCCTAGACTCTTAGCATTCCTCTTCTCTCTCCTTCTGCAGACACACCTTCCTCCTCTCCTTCTTCAGCCAACAGTAATCCAGTTTCCACCAGCACCCTGTTGGTGAACAGCACCGGTGGCGGGCGTTGTTAACCCGGGCCACGTCCGATCCGGTATGGAAGTCATTTGTCTGATTCGCATGTTCTGGTTTGGCAAAAGTTTTACGTCGGATGCCCTTCCTGACACAACCGTCTGTATTTATCCGGGCTTGAGACCGCCACAATAAGACACTGGCTTGTGCTCCGTTGCGGCTACACTCATGTTTGCATTTGTTTGATGATCTGAAAAATGTCCGCGTGACAAAAGAAAAGCAAAAAAGAAGAAATGCCACTGCATGTTAGGTGTGTCTTGTACTTGACTCATTCTGTTTCAAGTAAGGTTTGCCTGTCTGTACATTGCATTTAGAGGTGCAAGCAACATGACAATCAGAGAAGTGTCTTAGAGGTGAAAACTAAGCTCTGGTGAATCTGAGAGAAGATGGAAAATCAATTAGAAGGATGGCACAAACATTAGTCATAGCTACTAGCAGCACTCGAGGAAGAAAGACAACACTTGAGTACAATCGTCACAGACATGAAACAGGTAGAGCAAGGAAAACATCAGCAGTTGATGACCGAAACCCTGAGAGCTGTAAAGAAAGACCATGTAAGAACACTTAGTGACATCAGCAGCAACCTGCAGAGGGAAGGCATCGCTATCTATTCTCATGAACAAAAGTCCAACGGCTACACCAGAAGATGCCAGAAAGTACACAGATGAGCCTCAGTCCATAAAAGTGTGTGTAATTCCTCATGATTTCTTTCATGTTGTGTATGTTTTGACTGGCAGTGTACTCTCTAACACCACAATGGAAAACATCACCTCAAACTTCAGCAATGAATGCGGCTCCTATGAACAGCTTGGCTACTGGCCCAATAACTTTGATGACTTTGCTGTAAGTAACAAGACGTGTCGCATCTTTGTTACTAGCTGTTCTTCTCTTGGAGATGAATAAAGTATCTGTCTATCATGAAATTGTGTCTCTTAGGCGTCCATCATTTTGCTGTATAACATCATGATCATCAACAACTGGCAGGCCTTCATGGACGCCTACACCAGATACACCAGCGAGTGAGGACAGAATAAGAAATGACAGCAGGTGTTGCTTCGACGCTGAGGGAACCCTCCTCTGTTTTATGTTCCGCAGGTGGTCCAAAATCTACTTTGTGTGTTGGTGGCTCACCTCCTCTGTCATGTGGGTCAACTTGTTTGTGGCGCTCATCCTGGAGGTCAGCACATGTTCACTGACAAATATCTGGAGTTGCACAGGCGGAAAAAAACATTTCTAATTCATTGACCTCCATTAGCTTCCATCACATCTTAGCTGCTATTCCTTCAACAATGGACATGGTTATACTTGAGTGTATTCCCTACCATGCATACATCGCAGTACTTATCAACATACAAATACTACTAAGCGTGGGGCTTCCGTGGGTTTGCAGATATCATTTGTACTCTTATACAGCTGTAAGAGTTTTGGTTGCGGGTGTGCACCGCAGGATTTCTTTAACGGCGTGACAACCTAAAACTGCAAGGGAAGCACAGCTTTCCTTAAAATGTCCCAACAAATTGGTGACATTTCATTGACTAAATATGTGCTTGAATACCAGCTACTCATCGCAAGTAACTTACACAACGTCCTCACACCTCCAATGGGGAAGTGTAGCGTGGGTTGTTCCACTGCTCGAAACGGGAGCATTGGATAGGTTCTGGGCTTTGTCCTGCCCATCGGACGCTGGGAGTCTCTGGGGGTCTATGGGTCAGTAGGCTGGCCCAGACGCTCAGCTTCTGCATGATAATTGGATGATCTGTCTGAGGCGGAATTCCTTTTTCATCAGCAGTGAAAAATATAAAACCCCACCTTGAGAATTTTAATTTCTTTGTCAACTGATCCGCAGACTTGGCCGATCCTCGGCGACTGTCTTTGTTAAAAAGGACTAACATGTTTGGCGACTCTCTTCTGTCGCTCTGCGGTTTCTTTCCGCAACGCGCCGCGGAAAAGACGGCTAGTTGATACGAGATGGTCAAACGTCAAACACATTTATGATGGAGGCTGTTTATGATCTGCCAGTATTTACAAAGTCAATTTAAGTACTAACAGGACATACACTAAACACAGCATACATTTACAGTACACTCCCCATCAGCATGGCCTTTTTTACGTTTACATTTGGCACTGTTTGATCTTCTAAGCAGAGCTTCAAAAAGCCTTTCAAATGCTGAGTCTTGGCAAATGTGGATGCAATGTCATTTTCTGCCAGGTATTCACTCTGTCATGGTCTCTTGATGGCAAAGGCTGCAAAGCTTTCTCTCTTTGAGCACAGTGAGCTGCATAAACAAAGCCTGTTGCAGGGCGCAGTCATTTATTCATACTACGAAATACTTTTCCCGTTGTATGCTTGACTCTTACACTTAGTCAAAACATTCTCAGTTTGAAACATTTTTTTTTCTGCTTGTTTTCTGACAGAACTTTACATACAAGTGGGATCGCAGTCACAGCTGCTCTGTCACAGATGTGGAACGAATCCGATACGAGACCTCTGTTCAGCTCATATTCAAGTACGTACACGTCATGTGTTACGTGACAAATGTGCTGAGTAACGATGTTGTGGATTTACACACCTTCTCTAGGGAGCAGACCAAGGAGCCAACAGAAGAAGAGCTGCTTTGTCAGCTAAAACAGCACCCCCACCTACATCTACACTGGGAGCACACGTGACCGCCATGTTTTCCGCTCGCTTGCATTCACTGTTGGAACTGCTGGATTTTTAACACGGTTTTAGACATTTTTCACATGTCATACATTCATACCACCTGTTGACAAACATATCACGGTGCCAAAAATTATTATGTTGGATGAAGACCTTGCACTTTACACCAGCTTCACAGAGTGACTCTAAATGTACTATTTTTATCCAGTAGCAGCAGTTTTCAAAACGGTCATTTGGCTTCAGCGTGTCCTGCACTGTGATTCTGCAAATTTCCGACAAAAGATTGATGATGATCCGCGTGCCAACCTCATGCCAGCCGTGCAGTTTTTGGTGAATGGTGGGCTGGCATGGCGTGGAGCTGCTGTGGAACCGGGTCCGGTTACGTCGCCAGTCGGTTTATGTAGACTAACACATCAAGCCCTGGTCCACCATTGTCATCTTGCTAAAATACGGGACCCGACGGTGTCGTTTCTATGAAAAATGGGTGCAAGTGGCGGCCACAGAAATATCTCCCACTGTAATGTCTCTTATCTTTTTCTGTGTTTTTCTTTTGCTTTGTTCTGTTTGTCCTGCTGACAGTGAATCCGCTTCTAAGAAAGATTTCAACACACTTTTGGTTTGTACAATAAAACTGTGGTGTGACATGGAAGTATATTTTGTGGCACAATCTTACTTTCTTCCTGGCCACCGGGGAAAAATTGTTTCAAAGGTCTTTTTATGATGGTCTTATAAAACCTAAGACCACACACACCCCTTGGGTCTGGGGCCCGAGTTCAATAGTGAATGCCCATCCAGATGTACTTGCATGCAAAGTGAGATTGGCTGCAGCCCACATTTCAAGGCACCTACTTTATCCTAGTTATGATAAACTAGCCCCTCCATGAATCACCACCTTACCGTGGTGGAGGGGTTTGAGTGCCTGAGTGATCCTAGGAGATACGTTGTCGGGGGCTTTATGCCCCTGGTAGGGTCTCCCAAGGCAAACAGGTTCTAGTTGACAAGCTAGACTAAGAGTGATTCAGAAGACCCCTATGAAAAACATCAAGAGGACTGACAGCACCTCGCCCGGACGTGGGATACCGGGGCCTCACCCTAGAGCCAGGCCTGGTGGCCAGGTCTTCACCCGTGGGACCTGGCCGGGCCTAGCCCGAAGAAGCCACACGGGAACTCCACCCCGCAGACCCACCACCTGCAGGGGCAAGCATAAGGGTCCGGTGCTTTGTGATTTGGGCAGTGGTCGAGGGCGGGTGTCCGGGCGGCCTGGGCTTCGGCGACCAAATCTGGTTCTTGGGACATGGAATGTCACTTCTCTGGTGGGGAAGGAGCCCGAGCTTGTGGAAGAGGCGGAGAGATTCCGACTAGATATAGTCGGACTCACCTCAACCCACAGTTTAGGCTCTGGAACCAAACTCCTTGAGAGGGGCTGGACCTTGTTCTTCTCTGGAGTTGCCGCTGGGGAGAGGCGGCGAGC
This sequence comes from Oostethus manadensis, assembly GCA_024372805.1. Taxonomy (NCBI): domain Eukaryota; kingdom Metazoa; phylum Chordata; class Actinopteri; order Syngnathiformes; family Syngnathidae; genus Oostethus; species Oostethus manadensis. The sequence goes on from QODF01000256.1 coordinate 858,493, forward strand.
TGGTGTGGGCTTATTGTTAGCCCCCCGGCTTGGTGCCTCTGTGTTGGAGTCATCCCCAGTAAACGAGAGGGTTACTTCCCTACGCCTTAGGGCTGGGGAAAGGGTCCTGACTGTGGTTTGTGCCTATGCGCCGAACGGCAGTTCAGAGTACCCAGCCTTCTTGGAGTCTATCAGAGGGGTGCTGGAGAGCACCCCAGCTGGTGACTCCATAGTTCTACTGGGAGACTTCAACGCCCATGTGGGCAATGACAGTGTGACTTGGAGGGGCGTGGTTGGGAGGAACGGCCTCCCTGACCTGAACCCGTGCGGTGTGTTGTTGCTGGACTTCTGTGCGAACTACAGTTTGTCCATAACGAACACCATGTTCGAACATAAGGATGCCCATAAGTGCACTTGGCACCAGGACACCCTAGGTCGCAGGTCTATGATCGACTTTGTGGTCGTATCATCAGACCTGCGTCCGTATGTTCTGGACACGCGGGTGAAGAGAGGGGCTGAGCTGTCAACTGACCACCACCTGGTGATGAGTTGGATTAGATGGCGGGGAAGGATGCCGGACAGACCTGGCAGACCCAAACGCGTAGTGAGGGTGTGCTGGGAACGTCTGGCAGAATCTCCCGTTCGTCGAGTCTTCAACTCTCATCTCCGGCAGAGCTTCGCCTGCATTTCGAGGGAGGACCGGGATATTGAGTCCGAATGGGCCGTATTCCGTGCCTCTATTGCTGAGGCAGCCAGTTGTGGTTGCGGCCGCAAGGTGGTCGGTGCCAGTCGTGGTGGCAAGCCCCGAACCCGATGGTGGACACCGGGGGTTAGGGCTGCCGTCAAGCTGAAAAAGGAGTCCTATCGAGCATGGATGGCTTGCGGGACTCCCGAAGCAGCTGACAGGTACCGGCAGGCCAAGCGGCACGCGGCTTCGGCGGTGGTCGAGGCAAAAACTCGGGTGTGGGAGGAGTTCGGTGAGGCTATGGAGCACGACTTTCGGTCGGCCTCGAAGAGGTTCTGGCAAACCGTCCGACACCTCAGAAAGGGGAAGCAGCCCCCAGTTCACACTGTTTACAGTGCGGACGGGGGCTTGCTGACCACGACTGTGGATATAGTTGGTCGGTGGAAGGAATACTTCGAGGCCCTTCTCAATCCCACTGACATGCCTTCCATAGAGGAAGCAGAGTCTGAGGATACGTACGTGGACAGTTCTATCACCGTGGCTGAGGTAATTGGGGTAGTCAAATCACTCCCCAGTGGCAAGGCTCCGGGGGTAGACGAGTTCCGCTCAGAATTTCTCAAGGCTCTGGATGTTGGAGGACTGTGTTGGTTGACACGCCTCTACAACATTGCATGGAAGTCAGGAACAGTACCTCTGGACTGGCAGACCGGGGTGGTGGTCCCCATTTTTAAAAAGGGTGACCGGAGGGTGTGTTCCAACTATAGGGGGATCACACTCCTCAGCCTTCCTGGGAAAGTCTACTCCAGGGTGCTGGAGAGAAGGGTACGACCGTTAGTCGAACCTCGGTTAGAGGAGCTGCAATGTGGTTTTCGTCCCGGTCGCGGAACACTGGACCAGCTCTACACCCTTGCAAGGGTACTCGAGGGTATGTGGGAGTTTGCCCAACCAGTCTACATGTGCTTTGTGGACCTGGAAAAGGCATTCGACCGTGTCCCTCGTGGTGTCCTGTGGGGGGTGCTCCGGGAGTACGGGATTGATGGTCCGCTTCTACGTGCCATTCGGTCCTTGTACAATCGAAGCAGGAGCCTGGTTCGCATTGCCAGCAGTAAGTCGAGCTTGTTTCCGGTGAACGTTGGCCTCCGCCAAGGCTGCCCTTTGTCACCGATTCTGTTCATAATCTTCATGGACAGAATTTCTAGGCGCAGTCAAGGTGTTGAGGGAGTCCAGCTTGGTGACCTTAGGATCTCGTCTCTGCTATTTGCAGACGATGTGGTCCTTATGGCCTCATCAGGCTGTGACCTTCAGCGTTTACTGGAGCGGTTTGCAGCTGAGTGTGAAGCTTCTGGGATGAGACTCAGCACCTCCAAATCCGAGGCCATGGTTCTCAGTCGGAAACGGGTGGACTGTACCCTCCGGGTTGGGAGTGAGGTCTTGCCTCAGGTGGAGGAGTTCAAGTATCTCGGGTTCTTGTTCACGAGTGAGGGAAGGTTGGAGCGTGAGATCGACAGACGGATCGGTGCAGCGTCTGCAGTAATGCGGTCGCTGTACCGGACCGTCGTGGTGAAGAGAGAGCTGAGCCGGAAGGCAAAGCTCTCTGTTTACCGATCGATCTACGTTCCCACCCTCACCTATGGTCATGAGTTATGGGTCATGACCGAAAGAATGAGATCGCGGATACAAGCGGCGGAAATGAGTTTCCTTCGTAGGGTGGCTGGACTCACCCTAAGAGATAGGGTGAGGAGCTCGGCCATCCGGGAGGAGCTCAGAGTAGAGCCGCTGCTCCTTCACATCGAGAGGAGCCAGTTGAGGTGGCTCGGGCATCTAGTCCGGATGCCTCCCGGGCGCATCCCTGGTGAGGTGTTTCAGGCATGCCCAGCTGGGAGAAGGCCCCGGGAAGACCTAGGACACGCTGGAGGGACTATGTCTCACAGCTGGCCTTGGAACGCCTTGGTGTCCTCCCGGTGGAGCTGGAAGAGGTCGCTGGGGACTGGGAAGTCTGGACATCCCTACTGAAACTGCTGCCCCCGCGACCCGGACCTGGATAAGCGGAGGAAAATGGATGGATGGATGGATGATAAACTAGTCATCCACTCAAGGCCCCTATTTAATCCTAGTCATAATAACGTAGTCATGATAAACTAGTCATCGACAAGAGTCGACAGGTCATAGTTCAAGGCATCTTTTTTATTCTAATCATAATAAAGTAGTCCTATATAAATACAATATATACATACATGTATATATACTTTTTCTTCACTCAATCCCGTAGCCTGTTTTTACATTTTTCACGGGAAATTGTGTGTCTTCACCAATATGGAATATAAGATTTTATGACCGCCACCACCCTGAAAAAAGGAAAATAGCCAAAAAAGGACTACTTGGGAAAACTGGTGATTTTTGCCATTTTCTGGTCGTCCCGGGAACCCTGTTGAAGGTGTGGTAGGATTGCTCAGCCTCCCGGAGCAGAAAAGTTTTGTGTGTTTTCAGCAACTTACCTAAAAAAACAGCCAAAAATGGACACTTCGGAAACGTGGTGTTTTTTTTGGTTTTTGTCATTTTGCGGTTCTTCCGGGACCCCTGATGGAGATGTGGTAGGTTTACCCCACCTCCTGGAGCAGAAATGTGTGTGATGGACTGCACGATGGTGGAGTGGTTCGCATGTTGGTCTCACAGTCAAATTGATCAGGGTTCGAGTGTCCATTGGGCATTTCTGTGTGGAGTTCTCCCAATGCTTGCGTGGGTTTTCTCCGGGTACTCCAGCTTACTCCAAAAACACGCATGTTGGCTTAATTGGCGACTCTAAATTGTCTGCCCTGTGATTGGCTGTTCACCTCTCGCCCGAAGTCAGCCAGGGTGTACCCCGCCTGAAGTCGGCTGGGATAGGCTCCAGCATACCCGCGCCCCTAATGAGGATAAGTGGCATAAAAAATGAATGAATGTTGTTCACCAAAAACCAATTGCAGCAAAGATTCCATGTGGCAGCATGCAAGCGTTATGATGCTTAAATGGTGACATGTTTTAGATTAGTATAAAGGAGAAACTGTGCGCAACAGCAGCGTTTTGAATGTGGTTTTTTACAAGTGGCTGACATGAAATGAAATGGCATAAAAACATTTACTTACAGAGAATGTTTACTTATTTCCTGATATTGACTTCTTCTTCTTCTCTTTGATTGGCACCTGGTATCGCAGCACTTGTTGCAACCAGTGGCTGCCTAAACAAAGCAAAAAGTAATTATTAGCTACAATGGTCATGAAATGGAAATGTTCACTTTCCCAGTATTTTCTTTTGGAAATATGGACAAATAAAAGCTAACAGCAAAATGAGGTACAAATTATAAAAGCGGAGCAGTGAAGTACACTGCAGGTATTAAAGTATCAAGCTACAGACAATATAAAACGTGTATACAAATACATTCAATTGAACATCTACATTATTCTTTCATAGATTTTATTGAAATGTTGTTAAAATGCAATGTGCATTATTTGGTATTGACATTACAGAGAAGATATTGCAAATGCACGCTCTTGACCACAGGGGGCGACATTGAGTTTCAGGGACGACGTTCAAGTCCAGTAGAAGAAGAGTAAACACGGAAGAAGAAATCGGCATCCGAACCTCTCACGTGAAGTACCAGGATGCTCTCGGCGAGTCACCGCCACAAAAAAGGACCCATGGATGGTAAGTAGAATTTCTGGAAGTTGAACTCCAGCTTCTTGTCTTTTATATATTCAATATATACAGTATTTATGTAGTAAAAGATACAGCATGTTGACTTGTAACTTGCGTGCTGAAAAATGTGATATGCACGGATAACTTACCTAAATACTGATATTTATGAATATGTATTTTCCATTTCCATAGGAGGGGTGGGAAAATAATCGATTTTTAAGAGTCATCGCTATGCGGACATTGGCGATTAATAATCGATTCATAAATACCAATCATCGATGATGACAGAACAAAAAGCTAGTACGCACTGTTGCCGCCCGGACAGTTTATGGTGGTGCACCCAAGTGGTAACGCCGACCCGCACCAGGTGGATTTGAAGCGAGCGTCTAGAAGCACTTTGGCTGTCATGTAGATTATTTCGGGTTGTGGTAATGAAAACACAGGCGGAGTAGATCAGACTTGGCTTTTATTTAACTTGAACATCACGTCAGGTACCACAGCTTCACATTGCTAGGTATCCGCCGGTAGACGGATCACTGCGCATGCGTAGAGCCCTGTAGGGTCAAGACTAATATTACTGTGTCCACAGTCAATATTCTACATAGATGAAGGTAAAAATGAGCTGGATAAGAGCCAAACAATAGGTAAGCCTAAAATATTTTGGCAACACGACAAATACGAGAATCCACATTGCATGTTTCCACCCGAACAAGTAGGACAGCCAGCCATCGGAAGTTGCTGCCAACCAGAGAATCATCCAGCAGGTGATAACCAATTTTCCACCCAACTCTCATAAAAATCTATTCATGTGCAAAAAATCCTTTGTATTATTTGTGAATAAGGGCAGCCTAGTTTTTGGTTATTCATAATATACTGGTTTGCAAACATGTTTCTTGTATGAGAGAGATTCCCTGTTTCATAGCAGGAGGTACAGGTAGATGTTTGGGCATTTTGAAAGTAGAATGTCCACGGTCATGGTCAGAGTACAGTAATCCCTCATTTATTGCAATTTTTTGTTTCCAGTTGCAACAGTGATAAGTTTATATAACTGGAATATTTTTTAGTTACAGCATAGAACATCTATTTGACCATCTAAATATGGTTTTAACATTATTAGATCCCAAAGACACCCTATAGTCACCTTTACGCTCATATTTAAGGGAATAAGGAAAAATAAGACTCGTACTGAGCCGCACGGTGGGCGAGTGGGTAGGACATTGGCCTCACAGTCAGGAGGTTCAGGGTTTGAATCTCCATTGGGCATATCTGTGTGGAGTTTGAATGTTCTCCCCGTGCATGCGTGGGTTTTCTCCGGGTCCTCCAGTTTCCAAAAACATGCACGTTAGGTTAATTGCCGACACTTAATTGTCCATTAGAGTGTGAATGTTTGTTTGTCTATATGTGCCCTGCGATTGGCTGGCGACCAGTCCAGGGTATATCCTGCGTCTCGCCCAAAGCGAGATGGGATAGGCTCCAGCATACTGCTCCAGTTTTTGCTATCATGACTGTAAACATCCTCTGTCTCATGCACCCCTATTTTTGTGTAGCTGAGGTGTCGTTATTTCCGCAAATGAGGCTTTGCGTCGACGACTCAGTCAGTGACCCTTTAAGTGCACAAGTGCATGGATTGAAAGACCGTTCACAGCTGTGTCCTAAAATTGCCATTCACACCACATCTCTCCAACAGAAGTTCCTCTGCACAAGACGATTCCTCAGGACCTGGTGAGAGTTGTTGGTGTTGAGGTGAGAAGATCACATCCTTCACTTTATTTGTTGTGAAACTGATAAATATGTTTTACGATTTATTCCTATTGAAAAGTTGAATTGAAAGAGCATGTGGCAGAAGTGAGCAGAAGCTGGCTAAAAGGCGTGGCCGTCCGTCATATACACTCCTAATGCAAATACTTCTGTGGACAGCATGCCAAACAGATCAAATAACAGACCAAAGGCATCCCGAAGTATGAATGGCCGAGACACGATGGCCGACCAGAAACAGTAACTTACACCTTCCTGATTAAAGTCCGTTCCAAGTAGAGCTTAAAATGCAAAAAGAAGCTCCATCAAGACACGAGACGATACTCAATACAAATGAAGATGTTACTGGTGTTGAGTGCAATCAGGTAACCATCAGAAGGCATCTGCAAGGAAAGGTTTTCATCTCCTTCAACATCACAAAGTTGCCCTTTTGGAATTTGAGCAGGAGCACCAAACATGGGACATTGAAAGGTGGAGGAAAGTTTTATTGTCTGATGAGAAAAAATGGAAACTTGATGGTCTTGATGGCCAAGGTAGTGAACACATAGGATGGACGCTACCTGGAAGGTCTTGTCCCTTGCACGGTGAAAACTGTGCTCAGAACACAAGTCTGACTTTGTGTAGGCACTTTGCATTTAAAGTTAGTAAAACCATTACATAAAGCACTTTTCTCGTGGTATAGTCTTTATTTTTCAGAAAACGGTGAGATAAGTCGTTAATTTGTATGTTAATGTGTCTATGCTGCACACTGTATAGTAAGTCCAGTGGTGTACCCAGTTTTGTGAGGTACTATGTAGCATAAGGGTTGCCCAAGTGTACAGTAGATATTTGGCGTTGTTTGGTCGAGACATTTGGTTTGCTTAATCTGAGGCTTGATATTACAAAATGTTACACAGTTTATAAAGTTTTAGAAATTGTTCTCCATTCATTCATTTTCCACTCATCCTCATTTGGGTCAGGGTATGCTAGAGCCTATCCCAATTGACGTTGGGCGGGAGGCAGGGTACACCCTGGACTGGTCGCCAGTCAATCGCAGGTCACAAACAAGCATTCACACTCTAATGGACAATTAAGTGTCGCCAATGAACGCAACATGCATGTTTTTGGAATGTGGGAGGAAAGCGGAGTACCCTTAGAAAACCCACCCACGCATGGGCTCCAACAACAGAATTCAGCCGGCAAGAGTGTTTGTGTAGGCCTCCTTTAAAACCATTTAAACACTGAACCACATTATTGAGTTGTTTTCGTGTTTGTGTAAATTTCAAACAAAGTGTAGCCAACATAAAAAATGTTGTTTAGGTAATATGACTATAATATAACTGAATTAATATTTTCCTACTGGTGATATTCTGTTGGTTTTGTCTGTTTTTTTAAAATTAATTTAGAGAATAAATGCTCTGCTTTTTTTTACGTTACATTCAACTGTTTTGCAGATCTGCGAATCTATCTGCTTTTGAAATCAGCTACAGATGCCTTTTCTGCCATATTGGACTGTCTCAATTAAATGGATGTGGATGTCTCAGAACGTCCTTATTGCCTAATGACAAACAATTCTTATTTTTGACAATCAAGCTCAATTTTGGCCCTTTTCCACGATACAGCACCACTTGGTCCGACACGGCACAATTCAACACGCTACAGCACGGCACGGTTTGTTGTTGCCTTTCCATACAGCAGGTACCGACTTTGTGTGGCAGTTTTTACACGACACTCGATATGTGTGTTCCCAAAGGCATAAGACTTAGACGGACCAAATAAACTAAATATATAATGAATTTTACTATATTACATAATATTTATTTATTCATTTTCTATACCGCTTATCCTCATTAGGGTCACGGGGATGCTGTCATAATGATATATTATGTAAAATTTTACAATCTTTATTATATAATGAAGTAAACAAACAGTTAGTGGTTCGCTCTCCATCGTATAAGAAATGAGGGAAAAATGTCCATCACTGTTTTCCAAAGTGAAAAGTGGTGTGTGTGTGAATATCATGTTTTGCCAAAAACACAAAGATAATTGGTCTGCTTTCAGGAAATTCAAAAAAAATGTACATTTCTCTTACTAATATTTAACAAACTAGATAATCAGGTAATCTGAGTCATCAATGAACTGTTGCAACGCTAACCTATTCTTTATCTTGTTTTCTAGCCTCTGATTCGCTACAAAGCTGAGGCCTTCACCCAAGCGTTCCTGAAGAACAGCACTGAGCAAAAAGCACGTCATGATACAAAAAGTATGTTGTGCCACAAGGCAGTGACCTTGGCGTACGCCCGACCGAAGAAAAGCAAGAAAGTAAATACTAAAGGAGGCAAAGGATTAAATGCTCGGCAAAAGAGGGCGATGAAGATCTTCCATATAAAGCCTGAATACCAGAGGTCAGTGGTAGAGCAAAGGCTGTGTTATCGCTTGTCATGTTTGTTCCGATTAAAACACTTTGCAAGTGTTTGCTTTGCTGCCGCGCTTCATATGGTCATGTTAGCCAAACCCTGGTGCGCACCCAAAAACCTCTTGAGTAGGAGAGGAGGGTCTCGGCCTACTTGTAATTGAACCCCGATGCAGTGCGGTGCACTTCATCTCAAACGGGAAAGACATGGAGCAGCATTTTAATCAGGGCAAAAACCCTGCCAAAGGGTTGGTCCAAGCAACATGTGACTGTTTCACTTTTTACAGCACAATCTTTGGTTTGACCACAGAAATGCTCCTGTGAATGCTAAATGAACCATACCCGATGTGCAGGCCATCTATGTTTTTTATTCTGAACACAGCCACACGCATGATGGTAATTATGCTTGTTGCTTACCATTCATCCAATTTGTTCCCCTGTGACACTGACTTTGTATCTCTGCAGATATGATCTTTTCCTGCCTCTGCATGACCTCTGGAGACAGTATATCATTGACCTTTGTGGTGGATTAAACCCAAATAGGTAAATGACCTTGGCTTTTAAAAGTAAACACTGTAGCCTGCGTGTGTAGGGAGTGCAGAATTATTAGGCAAGTTGTGTTTTTGAGGATTCATTTTGTTATTGAACAACCATTTTCTCAATGAACCCAAAAAACTCAATATCAAAGCTGAAAATTGTTGGAAGTAATTTTTAGTTCAACTATTTTAGGAGGATATCCGTGTGTGAAGGTGACTGTTACTGTGCATAATTATTAGGCAATTTGACAAAAAAACAAATACACACCCATTTCAGTTACAGTGAGGGAAAAAATTTGAACCCCAGCTGATGGTGTAAGTTTGCCACTAACAAAGAAATGATCAGTCTATAATTTCAATGGTAGCTTTATTTGAACACTGAGAGACAACAATGACCAAAAAAAAACCCAGAAAGATGCGTTTCAAAAAGTTATAAATTTGCATTTCCATGAAGGAAATAAGTATTTGATCCCTTAGAAAAAGGTGCTTCAGTACTTGGTGGCAAAACCTTTGTTGGCAATCACAGAGGTCAGCCGGTTCTTGTAGTTGGCCACAAGGTTTGCACACATCTCAGGGGGGATTTTGGCCCACTCCTCTTTGACTTTGGTATTTTGTAAAGCAAATTCTTAGAAATTGTATACATTTCAAGAAAAGAATATCAGCATGTCAGCTTTGATGTAGGTGTATTTGAATGAACTCCCGTCCTTTTTCCCCAATTGTTGCTGTTTTGCATTGCATTCACTCAGCAAGTGTGTTGCTCTTGCAGTAATCCACTGTCTGTGCAGCAGAAGCTTTTGAAGGCAGACTTCCACGGTGCCCTCATGACAGGTACATTTTTATTTTTTACTTATTTATTCCACGCCGAATCACAGCAGAAGTTGTCTCAATGGGCTTTACATATGGCGCAGGGCCATGTGTGTAAGAAAACCAGCTGAACCCCAACAAGCATCCATCCATTCATTCATTTTCTATGCCGCTTATCCTTATTAGGGGCACGGGAGTATGCTGGAGCCTACTTTGGGCGAGAGGCGGGGTACACCATGGACTGGTGACTAGTCAATCGCAGGGCACGCCACATGAACATGTATTGTACAAGTATTAAGTATGGGTATATGTATTTTCTATTTTGAGCACGCACTCGGCTGGTAAGAAACCCAGACTCTGTGGGTTTCAACAGTTTTTTGTTTTTATATGGAGGGACAGGGGTTGAGAGAGAAATTGAACTCTGTGGTGAGGAAGTTGAGTACTCCACAAGCCATTCCAAGTCACGGCTAGAGTTTGATAGATAAACTGTGTGTGGTTTGTCTGCATAACAGCAAACGTGTTAACATGGTCCATCTCCCTTCCACTGTTAATTGGCCTTTTCTTGACATTTTTGTAGCAGCACATTACTTTCTGCAGAACAATACTGTTCAAATGAGGCGCATACAAACACTTGTTTTACACAGATAGAGGAGGTCTATGTTTGTCATGTTTTTGTAAATTATTACAGACTCAGGATGGTTAAGATGCATGCTTTGCGGGAAAAATGACTGATTTGGGGAGATTTTTTTGTTTTGTTTTTACCAAAAATCTGACTCCGTGGCTGTAATCTACACCAGGGGCGTCCAAAGTGTGCCCCGGGGGCCTTTTTTTCTTTTATTTGCCTATGGCAAATTCTACAAATATTTAACAAGAAAACTAGAAAAAAGCATCAAGAAGGAAATATCTGCAATAATGATACAAGAAAAATGTCAAAATAGACGAGGGTGGAATAGAAAAACACTAAAAAGTTCTAATTTTTACAAAAATAATGTAACAATGTAATTTTTTATTGGCATGATAAAAGTAGAAAATTGTAAACATATGATATTATGAAAAACAATTAAGTTATTGTTTTTGGAGAATTGGGACAAAACTATATTAAAGTCATGACATGAAAATGTACAAGAAGGTACGTGAAATAGTTTGGAAAATAAATAATATAATAATAAATAATATAATAATATAAACTGCTGTGATTTCACAGCAACAATAAGGTCAAAGTATTAAGCGAAAGAAATATCCTAACATGAAAAAAAATCGTAATTTTATTGTTAGACAAAATGTAGACCAATAATTAAAAAAAAAAAATACAAATAGATGTTGTTTTTTTAGGTTCTAATGTTAGAACCAAACAAAAACATGGAAGTTTAATTTTGGAAATAGTCATATTACAAAGAAAAAAGAAAAGTTGAAATATTTGGAGCAGAAAACGACAGGAAAAAAAGCTTTTTCTTGAAATATACATAACTTGTTAACATCCCTGATGGGATAAGCCGAAAGGACAGGAAGATATCTACATGTTAGTTTCCAAAATATCATATTGTTTCATTTTGCAGCATGTAGCGCTCACAGAAAAAATGCTGAACACGCACGGTCTTTGACTAATATTTACAAACTAAGTCATGCGACAAATAGGATTTTAACCAAATGGAGGCGGTTCCTCTAATGCTGCTGGCTTGGGCCAGTCCCTGTGTTAGAATGTGACAGCCCACAGACATCTAGTCGCAATGTCCAACAGATCACAAAAAAGACATTCTGAGTAAGTTCAACTGCTTGGTAGAACATGCATCAGATCCAGGCTTTGGTATTCTGTACTTTCAGAAATGCTTTCAGCAATCATGTGTGGGGAAACAGCCCATCATCGTTATCACTGTTCCTTTTCACAGTGGCTCGCTCCAAATGTCCATCATATGTGGGGACCACCGGGATTGTCATCCAGGAGTTCAAACGTGTGTTCAAAATCATCACTAAACAGGATCAAATGAAAGGTAATTAAAATGTAGGTTCAGTTTACTGTAGATGGAAGAGCTGATTAGTTTACATTGTGACTGGATTATGTACAGTGAGGGGGAAAAAAGTATTTGAACCCCAGCTGATTTTGTAAGTTTGCCACTAACAAAGAAATGATCAGCCTATGATTTCAATGGTAGCTTTATTTGAACACTGAGAGACAACAATGACAAAAAAAATCCAGAAAAATGCGTTTCAAAAAGAGTTATAAATTAATTGGCATTTCCTTGAAGGAAGTAAGTATTTGATCCCCTATCCGTCAGCAAGATCTCTAGCTCCCAGGTGGATCTTATACAGGTAAAGAGCTGACACTGGCAGCCCTCTCAGCTCTTTACCTGTATAAAAGAGACCTGTCCACAGAAGCAACCAATCAATCCAGATGCCAAACTCTGCACCATGGCCAAGACCAAAGAGCTTTCCAGGGATGTTAGGGACAAGATTGTGGACCTACACAAGACATTTTTTGTCATTGTTGTCTCTCAGTGTTCAAATAAAGCTACCATTGAAATTATAGACTGATCATTTCTTTGTTAGTGGCAAACTTACAAAACCAGCTGGGGTTCAAATACTTATTTCCCTCACTGTATATTGTTAGTGTCAATGGCATAGCATTAGCCTCAAATAGCTCTCATCAGCTCCGCAGCTCCCAGCCTAAATGTTAGCAAACAGTTTAAAGCAAAACGATCCACCAATGAGGTTCCTCGGACTGTGACGATCACACGTAAGAAATGTAGTGCCGAGATTATGAATAAGAGAAAAGTTTGTCAAAGTGCAAACAGGAGAACAAGTGCACGATGTACACAATAGAAAGTACATTCATGGGCCTTTTAGTCCCAATGTAAATGAAAGTATTTCATGTAAGACAAACGCATTTCTTGTTTGTCTTTATTTTGGTAGCAGGAGGTCTAACAGGTTCGTTCTTCTCTCCTTCATTCTCATGGGTCCCGTGGCAGTAATACCCAAGAGGAACAGCGTTTTTGAAGTAGAGATCAACGGTTTTCTGTCTGCCATCTATGGAAACAGGTTTGAGCATCGAGCTAGTGAACGCTCAGCCAAGAAGTTCAAAGTCAGTGGAAGTATTGACTTGTGACAGTGTGGCGTGCCTCAGGGAAATGTGCTGTAGCACGTCTTCATTCCCGGTCACAGTCACGTTGTTGTCACACTCCGCCCTTCCACCAGGGGCGCCAAACACTTTTTCATTATGTTCCATAGGCAGGTTTTGCTGCGATGCGAGTATGTTGCACATTTTGGACTCCACGGTTCCAAATGATAAGTTGTAAATGCTAGAGCAGTTTTTTGTTTGGTGTATTTATGAAAGCATTCTTATGATTTGGCCATACAGTAGATCCCAGCTCTATGCAATACCACCATCTAAATGGCCAAAAGCTGTAATTGATACGCCCATAACGTCTGCTTTGACACACGGCTCTCCTCCCTATCCAAACCTTCCTGCTATCTTGATGATGACATTCTCCTCTGATTTCAGATTAACATTTGCAATAAGAGATATAACTCTCAAATGATTCAGAACCTACCCTTATTGTCATTGTTGACTTGTCCACAATCCAGGTTTAGTCCCTAAATATGGCCACACATTTAAAGTATACGATGTCCAGCTAACGCGCCAGATTAAATAAGATTGAAGGCATCAGAAGAAGGATGCTTGGCATCGGGGGGCATCATCACCGTTTGGTATTACATAATGTGGGTTTTTAAGTGCAGTAAGAGAAAACGAATGTAAAACATGAAAGCGTTTAGCTTGAATGATTAACAAACTGCTATAGGATTATTTGCCAATAAAAAAATCTCAAACCAGGCATTGCTCATTTGTAAATATCTTCATGGTACTACTCCATTGGATTGTTGACTGTCTCAACATTCGGCTAAAAGTTGACCTTGTTGCTGTCCTTGCATGTACCCATCCGTGTACGTCTGCTCATCCGAGGTCTGATTGAGGGGGCAGCGGCCTACAAAGAGTTTCCTCTCCCAGGCTGCTTTGTGCAGCTCCTCCCCGCATGTGCTGAGGCGTTCACGGGACAGTAGAGAGACGTAGGCTCGCCAATGTGTCCTGGGTCTTTCCTGACGCCTCTGGCGTTTTTGCTGTTTTTGTTAGATTGCTATGCTACTGCAAGGATGAAGGAGAAAACATCTGCATTCCAGTAAGTGGTATTTACTTACTTGTGTGACTTACTTGTTTACTTACCTGCTGTAGGTCCTGCAGGGTGGCATGGCTCCGGGCGCATGTAGGGGACAGAAAGTCAGGCATGTTGACAATGTAGTGACATTTTTGGATGAAGCTAAAACCTGCTGTAGGTCCTGCAGGGTGGCATGGCTCAGGGCGCATGTAGGGGACAGAAAGTTCGGCATGTTGACAATGTAGTGACATTTTTGGATGAAGCTAAAACCTGCTGTAGGTCCTGCAGGGTGGCATGGCTCAGGGCGCATGTAGGGGACAGAAAGTTCGGCATGTTGACAATGTAGTGACATTTTTGGATGAAGCTAAAACCTGCTGTAGGTCCTGCAGGGTGGCATGGCTCAGGGCGCATGTAGGGGACAGAAAGTTCGGCATGTTGACAATGTAGTGACATTTTTGGATGAAGCTAAAAATGACTTTACAGGTGAACCTTCGAAGGCAGGAACTGTTGCATTTGTGACAAAGCAATTTTCTGTAAAATCTAAAAATATAGTCAGATATTGGTTTTTGCATGCCCCATAAATATTTGTATGATTTTTTTAATGCTGTTTCGGGTTATTGTGCAATATTGCATTTATGTAGCGTTTTGCACAATCAAGTGCCAAAAGAACACTTCATGTTGCTGTGCAGCTGCTAAATAACCTGCCATGGGGCAAAAGAAAGTTGCAAATGCCAGCAATTTGATAAAGAAGGTGGGAAAGATTACTGAATTTGTCGCAATGTTCTTTCCTCACCATCTTTGCCATTAAGAGTCTTCAATAAAAGTTATGTTCATATTGGTCTTTTGCATTGTTTTCTGCTATAATGATTCTCCAAAATGCCTTTTTTTGTACTTGTGGGTGTTTGGATTTTGGTATTTGCCGGTCGGCTGCTGCAATGCGGCTGAAGTTTGTGATTGGCCAGTCTAAGTAGGCACTCGTGGGGGACATTTAAGGTGGAATGAACGCCATAAGCAGTTGGACTGTGTGTGTTTTGTGATGTGTCTGACACAAAAGGCAGGACACCCAGGATTGTGTTGTATCAAGTTAATTCCGCCTCAGGTGCCAAATCGGATGCTGGCAAATCAGAGGCAAGCTCCGTAAGCCCAGAAACAAAGGTTTGAAAAACCCTGGATTTTGCAAGCCTCTCGAAAGAATCTCAGGATCTTGTCTTTGTTTTCCATCATGGCCGCCAAGAGACATTTTTTTCTGTACTGTACAAACTGAACTGAACTTGAAACCGGTAAAAAAGAAAAGCTGCGTGTACTCAAAGTGAAATTGCATGTCGAGTACAATAAATGTGTACATGTTGGCAGGTCTGCACCAACAATGGAAGTACTCCCTGACAGCTGACTGCCCCCCAGGGGGACCCGGCCCACTATTTCAGAAGGAGGACTGAAAGCAAATAATCCAGGTTCTTGGAATGACTGCGAATTATAAAAATCATTATTAGGAATAATAAAGTCTGCTTTGAAAATGTGCCGAGGTGCTGAAGCGCGGCCTGGCCCACAGCCGGACCAGAAGACTTTGGAAGGATATCCGACAAGCTCCTCCTCGGGCGTCAATGTTGAGCAGAAAAGCAGAACCGCGGAAGTCTCGCTCGCTTGCACGCACGCTTGCTCGCTCGCTTGCAGGGAGCAAAAGTTGGGGCCACGTTGGGGCTGCCGGCCTGACAGCAGAGAACGGACGTTCCTTCCCAACATGGACCGCGTAAGTTTGCTCTGCTGGTCGGCTTCGGTGTAAGAAAGTAACGGGACGAAGCTTTAAGGAAGGCGCGGTGGGGCGAACGCAC
>QODF01000256.1:875354-913332 GCA_024372805.1 Oostethus manadensis
TACAGTCGTGATACTGCATTCTTAAACTCCTGATATCTATTTCAATAGATCGTTTAAAACGATACTTACAGTCGTGATACTGCATTCTTAAACTCCTGATATCTATTTCAATAGCTCGTTTAAAACGATACTTACAGTCGTGGTACTGCATTCTTAAACTCCTGATATCTATTTCAATAGCTCGTTTAAAACGATACTTACAGTCGTGGTACAGCATGCCGAGTTGCTGTTGTAATCAATAAACGGATTAGCGTCATGTTCAACAACATATAATGTACCGAACGCTCCTGGTCCCAAGGTGAACATGTTGCACTGATGGAAGGAGTCACCTCAACAACTGGTTTGGGCTTGCTTGGTGTTTCCAGGAGGTTGCGCCAGCTGCTGAAGATGGCTTCACTGTCTAGAACAGATAACGGTTTTTGTAAACTTCCCTTGCCATCCATCCCCAAACGTTCTCCATTGGCCTTGGATCAGGGGAACACACAGGATGGTCCAAAACCTTAAAAAGGTTGGTCAGGCCCCTGCTACATATGCCGTTTGACGCCCCAGCACAACCTGAAGCGCCATTGTTCCATTGAAGGGAGAAGCCCCCCATTTGAGACATTTCCGATGGTTATCGGGCCGCACCTGACAGCAGTACCATCCTGGATTTAGACCGAGTATCATGCTCTGTCTTGACAGACAGCCCATCCAATACTCCGGCTCAAGGCCAATTATGTTTCGTTCCATGACCCTCAGGGTCTTAGAAGAACTTTCAGATGAGCGTCCAAGCTCAGCGCCAATGGTTTAGAGCAACCCTTTCAAGGTTGTGGTGCTTTAATGCTCGATTGCGATCAATTGCTTCTTCAACAATGTTCTTGTCCCAATCCTGTTTCTTCTGTTGCCGTTTGGAAGCTCTACTTTTTTGTAACCGGTCTTGACATTTGAATCAGGAGTCTTTAAGGCAACTATTCCTTTTGTAGCCTTCTGATGTCATTCTTCCCTTTTAGCACATGCACGTGTTTGGAAGTACTGTTGGTTGTCGTTGAAATCCCTCGGCTTTTTGCCCCCAGAACCTTCCTGCGTCCAATCAAGGATGCGATCCCTGAGGTTGTAAAAGTGAATAGTACTGGATCAACACCAAGGTAAACAAAAAACCCATAAGACGTCTCCTAATGCTAGTATCATTCCAATACTGATACCATCCCTGTGTTCCAGGAAGCCAGTCCACGCGAAAAGGGAAGTCGAGAAATGTCATAGCATGTCCCACAATGGACTTTGTAACCTCAGAATAAGGTTTTGCAAAATGCTTTTACAGAAAGCGGAATCACGAAGCAGCACTCTTACCCTACTTGGTCATAGCGACTTCACAGCCTGTCTTGTGCCAAGCATGTATCATTCCAAAACCATCTGATGTTTGTCTCATCTCATGTCGTCATACTTCTCACCACATCCTGCCGGCCGGGAGGCTGCATGTTTGCCACAATGCCGCCGTTGTATGGCAGGCAGTCATGTTGTCTGCTTGTCCGCACGTCGGTTTTGTTTGCTGTGCGTTGTTGTACCGTGTAAGGGTTGGGTGTCTTACTGTGAAAAGGTGTAACAGAAGGAGCTTGCTGCAAGAAGCTGAAAGACATCCTGGCTTGCATTCTCTGACATTCCCGACACGTGCAAGCCTTTTTGAGTCACGTTGGCAAACAAAGTCAAGACAAGTCCGTTTTAATTCAGCACCAGCCTTGGTTCTAAGGTTTCTAGTTTGGCTCTTTTTTTAGAGACGCAAAATAGAGCCGATTTTTTTGTAGCTTAAATTGATTTTTCCTACCAAAATCCATGTCAGATGAATTTCAAATGTAATATGAATTCATGGCCATTTGCAACTATGGCATATGGTCATCTTTACTGTATTTTATTAACAGACAAAGATTATACATTGATTATACAATCAGAGTATGACCAAAAAGTAATTTCATTATTTCAGAAATGATACAAGTGAAACCTGTATCATTTCACCACCCCATAGATTTCTATGGGGCTGAGGTCAGGCCAGATTGCTGCCCACTTAAGGACGGGGACAGCATGGATCATAAACCAGGTTCTGGTAGTTTGACACCGTGTGCAGGTGCAAACTCCTGAAATCTGCATCAAGTTGGTCCGGAGCGGCAAACATGAAGTGCTTTAAAACTTTCTGGTAGAAGCCCGCACGGACCTTGGACCTCAGAAAACACAGTGGACCAAGACCGGCACGTGACACTGCACCCCAAACCATTAATGACAGTGGAAATTTTACACTGGACCTCAAGCAATGTGGATTCTGTGCCTCTCCTCTCCTTCCTCCAGACTAAGGGATCTTAATTTCCAAAGGAAATGCAAAGTGCACTTTCATCAGAGAACATGATTTAGGACCACTCAGCAACAGCTTAGCCTGGGTGAAATGGTTCTGGTGCTGGCTTTTGTTCAAGTGGCTTGACACAAGGGATAGTACAGCTGAAATGCATGTCTTGCATATGTCTGTGCGTGGTGGCTCTAGAAGCACTGACTCCAGCTGCAGTTCACTCTCTGTATTGTTAATGTACCCCACATTTATCAGTGGTTTTGTTTCATAACCTTCTCCAGGGTGCAGTTATCCCTGTTGCTTGTACACTTTTTTACCACATCTTTTACTTCCCTGCAAGTTT
Organism: Oostethus manadensis; assembly: GCA_024372805.1. Classification (NCBI taxonomy): domain Eukaryota; kingdom Metazoa; phylum Chordata; class Actinopteri; order Syngnathiformes; family Syngnathidae; genus Oostethus; species Oostethus manadensis. The sequence goes on from QODF01000256.1 coordinate 878,006, forward strand.
TTGTTGATATGCTCGGACACAGAGCTCTGTGAACAGCCAGTTTCTTTAGCAACGACCTTTAGTGTCTTGCCCTCCTTTTGCATAGGGTCAGTGATCGTCTTTTGGGCAACTGTCAAGTCAACTGTCTTCCCTATAATTGTGTCTGTGAATGCACATGAGAATGAGAAAGTTCTGGGGACGATGTCTGTGTGAGTTGGAGATACATGTGTGATGCTGGAATGGCACTGAGTTGATGTACTCCGAATAAGGTTATAAGAGCGTGTCAGACACAAGATCAATATTACACAAAATATTACATAGGGAAGTAGAACTCATGCAAAAGTAACAGACAGAGCAGCACCCAGGTGAGAGTTTTGCTAGTTATGAGCGAATATTGGCAGTCAGAAACATGAAGTACCTCAGATGTGTTTCCTGATGTGTCTCATCAAGAGCCAGCGCTAAAAGCCGCTTTGTTCGTGACAAATGAATGTCATTTTTTTCTGTTGATGCCGCACACGATTGGTGAAAATATGTGGTTGCGGGTGTGTGGACACTAAGCAGAACGGGGTCCTGGAAATCGAGTAGCAGGAAACAAAAGCTGAGGCACTTTGTGCTTCTGAATGCCAGCCAACCTTCACTTAAGTCTACTCTTAGCTTTTTTGTACTTGTGTACATTTTCATTCATACTTGATTGTGTAATACCCGCGACCGGAATGAGGATAAGCGGTATAGAAAAGGGATGGATGTTTTGTTGATGTTGTGTGGTTTGACTGTAAGTAGTTGCAAATGTACAAATACTGCACACAATGATGAGCTTTTCTTAGTAAAATGGATCTTTGTTTTTTCAATGTTTTTCTTGCAATCTGTTCTATGCTGAGCACATAACGGCATGGAAACATTTGCAAATAGGACAGTTCGATTTTTACGTTAGAAATGTGTTTTACACTTATTCATGTAGGAACGTAGGTATCGACCCGTCTGTCTCGACCGACCCACAAAGCCTGGCTTTTTCCTTGCCTCTTGCACCAAGTGCTAGTTCGTGTGGGGTTCAGTTGTGACCTTGGTGTGTAAAGTGTCACAAGATAGCTGCGGTCGGGATTTGGCCCTGTTATTGTAAATACAATCAAATGAGATCACCTTAAGCAAGAACAAAAAACTCAGCTTGGGAGAGTCGGTTCTGTGAGAAGAGCCAAACTTCCCAGCACTATTTTCTGTCGCTCATTTTCCTCATCTTACCCAGTTTCCTGGGGTGGATGAACGGATGGGTAGATTAGATTAGCGTCATATGCTGGAAGGATTATATCTCACAGCTGGTCTGGGAAAGCCTCGTGCATACTCAGACATACGTATGCTTTCCTCAGTGCACAGGTATGTAACGTTTGTACTTGTCATCACTGAAGGTCACCCGCCAGGAACCAGCCCGGTGTAACAACCCCAACCTACTTGGTAAGGCTGGTTGGGTGAAAAAGGCCCCCTGCAGACTGCTGGCGAAATATAAAGACCGCTACATCCAAGTGGAGAGGACGGATGTTGCGGTATACGAAAATGAGGTAGGTCATCCCGTGACATTCACAGTCTAAAGTTCTGTTCTATTCACCAAGAAGTTCATAACATTCTTCAAGAAACTCTCTAATGAGATACCCTTTAATGTACTTCAAAAATCTATACTATACACTGTATGTATGTGTATATATATACAGTATTTATGTGTATATACAGTATATGTGTATGTATGTGTGTGACATGTGTATATATATGTTTTCTCCTTTAGACCTAAACAGCAAGTAAAGTAATTTATACAGTACTACCTGAAAGATGAGAATATCAAGGAAAAGTTGTTTTATTTTGGCAGTTTAACACAAATTTTATTGATCATTACACACAAATTGACATATCTCAAGCAGTTCCTTGTTGTAACTTTGCTGATAAAGATTTTCACCTTACAAAAACCACCAACTCAGAATATTCGATTTTTTTTAAGCTGCAAGACCTGATCAGCAAAGTCCAAAGGAAGAAATACTTGAAATATATTGATTTGCATATTATTCTATTGTATAATATGTCAAATTCACCTTATAGGTTGAATTGCAGAAATACAACAACCTTTTCAGGATATTGGAATTTTCTGGGTAGCACTGTATGTGTGTGTATGTGTGTANTGTATATATATGTTTTCTCCTTTAGACCTAAACAGCAAGTAAAGTAATTTATACAGTACTACCTGAAAGATGAGAATATCAAGGAAAAGTTGTTTTATTTTGGCAGTTTAACACAAATTTTATTGATCATTACACACAAATTGACATATCTCAAGCAGTTCCTTGTTGTAACTTTGCTGATAAAGATTTTCACCTTACAAAAACCACCAACTCAGAATATTCGATTTTTTTTAAGCTGCAAGACCTGATCAGCAAAGTCCAAAGGAAGAAATACTTGAAATATATTGATTTGCATATTATTCTATTGTATAATATGTCAAATTCACCTTATAGGTTGAATTGCAGAAATACAACAACCTTTTCAGGATATTGGAATTTTCTGGGTAGCACTGTATGTGTGTGTATGTGTGTATATATATATATAAAAAATATATATATGTATGTATATATAAATATATATATATATATATAATAAAAATATATATATACATTTTCAGTATATACACTACAAAATTCACAAAAAAATGAGAGCAAGACTTTTTAATCAGAGTATAGTAAGCTATCAGTCAAACTTATTGGGATATTGATGTGGTCAGTTAAGTAGCAGAGGGGGTTGTTCAATCAGTTTCAGCTGCTTTGTTGTTCATGAAATCACCAACAGGAGCATCAAAGAGGCAACAACGAGACAGCCCCCAAAACAGGAATGCTTTTCCAGGTTGAGGCCACTAACACCTCATCTCTTTTGGCTGATTTTTTACTGACTGACTTTCTACTGCTGTAGTTTTTCATTTGGCTTGAAACAACATCTTCGTTGACAGCATGGTGGGCTACCTGGACGCTACAGAGGTTGTACAAGTAGTCCCAACTCCTCCAAGATGGCACATCAATACGTACCATTGCAAGAAGGTTTGCTTTCTCCCAGCACAGTCTCAAGAGCATTCACCATAGAGCTCAATTGGCATTTGCCATAGACCACCATCCATCCATCCATCCATCCATTTTCCACCGCTTATCCGGATCGGGGCCGCGGGGGCAGCAGCTTCAGTAGGGAAGTCCAGACTTCCCGGTCCCCAGCGACCTCTTCCAGCTCCATCGGGAGGACACCAAGGTGTTCCCAGGCCAGCTGTGAGACATAGTCCCTCCAGCATGTCCTAGGTCTTCCCCGGGCCTTCTCCCGACCGGGCGTGCCCAAAACACCTCACCAGGGAGGCACCCGGGAGGCATCCGGACTAGATGCCCGAGCCTCCTCAAATGGCTCCTCTCGATGTGAAGGAGCAGCGGCTCTACTCTGAGCTCCTCTGGTTCTTGGGACATTCCATGACCACCAAGATTGGCAACTACGGCACCGGCGCCCTGTGCTCTACACCGATGAGAGCAAGTTCAACCTGAGCACATGCGACAGATGTGAAAGGATCTAGAGTTGCTGTAGAGAACGTTATGCTGCCTGCAACATCATTCAGCTTGACCGGTTTGGTGGTCTGGGGAGGCATAGCCCTGGAAGGACGCACAGACATGTACAAGTTAGATAATGGCACCCTGACTGCTATTAGGTATCGGGATGAATTCTTAGACTCATTGTCAGAACCTACGCTGGTGCAGCGGGACCTGGGTTCTTTCTGGTCCACAACAATGCCCGACCTCATGTGGCTAGAGTATGCAGACAGTTCCTGGAGGATGAAGGAATTGGTACCATTGAATGACTCCCATGTTCACCTGACCTAAACCCAATAGAACACCTCTGGGACATTATGTTTAGGTCCATCCGGCGCCGCCAGGTTGCTCCTCAGACTGTCCAGGAGCTCAGTGATGCACTTTTTTTTGCGTGTGCAGCCCTACCTCTCCGTTATTATTCAACGCCTCCGTGGTGCCACACAAATGTAGTGGACTTGAAGATAGCACTGGAAAGGACAGAGAAGCCTTGCTAGCCACTTCCATGGAAAGTAGACCGCAACAGAAAAGGAATGCCAACTAGAAGTCTTCTACTTGTTTACGTACAAATAAATGCTTCAACATCGCAGCAGGCATGATTACAGCAAGGAAATATAACAACTAAATGTCAAATAATTGATCCCATCAGTACTTTGTGTTGCAGGACCCCAAGAGCTGCATTGAAAGGCTCGACCTCCAGAACTATGAGAAATGTCATGAATTAAAGAGTCCGTTCATGAGGAAACACAGACTGGTCCTTATCCGATCGCTCAAGTCTGGAAATAAGGTAAGCTGTTAACAGGCAGATGGCAGCAGGCAAGACACTGTTAATAAGGGGGGTGCACAATAAACAACAACAATGCAGACATTTGTAAGATAATCCTGCAAAGGACACTGGGAAGCAGGAAGTGCTCCCAGCAACGCTACACTAAAAAGAAGGGTGGGGAACTCGGGGGTGTGGTCCGCGGTATGAGCCCAGTTGGATTCTTTGTGGGGTTGAGTCCAGCTGAGCACGCCGCACGTCAAGGCCCCAGTCCGCTCCATGTCAAATGGAAAGAGGAAAAGGCACTTGGATGGCATGGTAGCAGATCTGTCTGGTTTTGGCATGCCCTCGCGTGGATCTGGTGTGGTTCAGAGTGCAGCTCACATTGGTGGATTCCTTTCTTTTTTTTTTTTATCTCACAGCGTAGCCTACAACTTGTTTACACCGGGGTCCTTGTTTATTTATTTTGGGTAAAAAGAAAGAAAAAAAGTTAGAAAATATTGGATCTTTTTATTTATTTAAATTGCGTGCATGCATGTACGGCGAGGATGCAGCCCAGCATCAGCCAGACTCTGCCTCCAGCAGCCTCTAGGTCATTTTAGTTTGAGACCCCTGACCTTCTTTTCCTTTGGGCTTATCCCTTCAGGGGTCACCACAGCCAATCAATTGCCTCCATCTAACTCTGTCTTCTGCATCCTCTTCTCTTGCGCCAACTACCTTCATGTCCTCTTTCACTACATCCATAAACCTCCTCTTTGCTCTTCCTCTAGACCTCCTGCCTGGCAGTTTAAAACTCCGCATCCTTCTACCAACATATTCACTATCTCTCCTCTGGACATGTCCCAACCATCTCAGTCTTTATCTCCAAAACCTCTAACATGTGCTGTCCCTCTGATGTGCTCATTCCTGATCCTGTCCATCCTGGTCACACCCAAAGAGAACCTCAGCATCTTCATCTCTGCTACCTCCAGCTCTGCCTCCTGTCTTTTCCTCAGCGGCACTGTCTCTAAACCAAACAACATCGCTGGTCTCACCACAGTTTTGTACACCTTTCCTTTCATTTTAGCTGAAACTCTTCTATCACACATCACACCCGACACTTTTCTCCACCCATTCCAGCCTGCCTGCACACGCTTCTTCACCTCTTTTCCACACTCTCCATTGCTCTGGACTGTTGACCCTAAGTACTTAAAATCCTCCACCTTCTTTATCTCTTCTCCCTGTAACCTCACTCTTCCACTTGGGTCCCTCTCATTTACACACATGTACTCCGTCTTGCTGCGGCTGACCTTCATTCCTCTCCTTTCCAGGGCAAACCTCCACCCCTCAAGCTTCTCCTCCACCTGTTCCCTGCTCTCACTACATATCACAATGTCATCTGCAAACATCATAGTCCATGGAGATTCCTGTCTAACCTCGTCCGTCAGCCTGTCCATCACCATAGCAAACAAGAAGGGGCTCAGAGCTGATCCCTGATGGAGTCCCACCTTCACTCGGAACTCCTCTGTCACACCTGCAGCACACCTCACTACTGTCTTACAGTCCTCGTACATGTCCTGCACCGCTCTAACATACTTCTCTGCCACTCCAGACTTCCTCATACAATACCACAGTTCCTCTCTGGGCACCCTGTCATAAGCTTTCTCCAGATCTACAAAAACACAATGCAGCTCCCTCTGACCTTCCCTGTACTTCTCAATCAACATCCTCAAAGCAAATACTGCATCTGTTGTACTCTTTTTTGGCATAAAACCGTACTGCTGCTCACAAATGCTCACGTTTGCCCTTAGTCTAGCTTCAACTACTCTTTCCCATAACTTCATTGTATGGCTCATCAGCTTTATTCCTCTGTAGTTGCCACAACTCTGCACATCTCCCTTGTTCTTAAAAATGGGCACCAGCACACTTCTCCTCCATTCCTCAGGCATCTTCTCATTATCTAAGATCTTGTTAAACAACCCGGGCTCTAATCATGTTAAAAAACATATTTACAAGGTTGTACACGGGTATTTTATGCTCAGTAAAAAAATAGTCAATCTGTATAAAACAAATTCATAAACAAGAATTTGCATTACTGTAGTCATTGTCTTAAGTTTGACGGTGTTTTGTCACATTTGTTAAAAATTAATCAGATGCAAGATGCAATAAAAAGGTAATAATAAGTATTTGTTAATAATCATATTAGAATACACAAGTACTGGAATAAAAAAATTTAGAAATCTATTTGTGGATACAGGTGAAGTAATAATTGTTACTGTTGATGACTTTGGTCTTTGTGAGTTGTGGCTTTTATTTCCTCGTGGTCGGGATGATGTCATGCTTAATGTGTGTCCATTTCCTTGGTGTCTTTGACAACATGTACTTTGGCGTCCTCCGCTCCTCCATTTTAGTTTCAGGTAGATTTTGTAGTCCCCGAGCGCGATGTGCACCTTGTTGGTGCGTGGATGGTTGTCCAAGTCATCAGATATCTTTCTCACCAGGTCTCTTCCAGCTTTGTTCACAACGTGATTCTTCATGAGCGTAATGTATTTCGTATTCATGTGTCGCTTATCTCTTCTGTTGTCCTACATGATTATTACTTCCATGTCCTTTTTTCTGCCCATTGGTGGTGGATCCGTTCTCTGGCTGACAAACATATTATTAGGTACGGTACTATAATAAGCATCAAATGATACAAACGTACTTGCTGGGGTTGTCGTGCACACTGGACGGGGAGTTGCAGACAGTCTCTCAGTGGGAAGTGGGAAGAGGAAGTCTCGAGTGCACTGCTTAGTTATCGCAGTCCTTTTCATAGGAGCAGATCCTGTCACATGTGCAAAGACACCGTTTTTGGCGTTGATTCAAGAGCGGCTTGAACCGAGCATGCAACCGATGTTCTCCAGTTGCTCAGCATTTGACCGTGTCTAATTTCACTTCACTTTTCACTTTCCTTTTCTTGGACACACTGCAGTCAAAAGAGTCTGGCTTACGCTTGCAGGGAAAAATAACAAAAGCGGTGGTGTCCTTCCTCAATGTTGCCTAGTTCCCTTTTTCATTTTGGAGAGCGTGAATCATCACTAATCTGCTCTGGTTGTGTTTTATCGTAATGCAAAGAGTACTTTCAAAGATTTCCCGTCCGCACGGGAACGCAAAATACACACTTGAAGAAAGCCTCCCCCTTGCTTTTTAAGAAGGTAAAACATGTCACATGACTTCTGCGGGCCAACATGGCACCTCTGATCGAGCTAATAAACAAAAGGCCCACGCATGCTTGTGCGCATGACACGCAACATTGAGAGCTCCTTTCATGTCTTTTTCCATGTGACTGACAGATTCATGACATGAAATTCCAAGCTCGGACTGCCGAGGAGAAGGAAGCTTGGATTCAAGCCCTAAGTGACGGGATCAGTCGGGCAAAGAACAAAGTTTTGGATGAGGTATGGTATCGTCTGCCCGAGTCGCATCCCTGCAGGGGAGGTTCTGTGGACTGTGCGGTTTTTTTCACAGGTCAAAATGGATGAAAGCAGTCATTTACAGCATTTCACCCGAGAGCGAGCCAAAGGAAATCGTAACCGCCGCCCACCAACCAGGATCCATATGAAAGAGGTTCGTCTGATTGTGTGCGCGCTGTACTCTTTTTTTTTTCCATTGCCGACTAACATTTCCGTCTTATTTGAAGAGCTAATTCAACCCAACTAATTCTACCTCAAAGAAGCGGCTGAATTTCTTCATGCCGGGCGGTAAAGAAACTTCTTGATTAGCATGAATTAGGCTGCTTTGTTCCACGGGTTCTTCATCACACAAACAAAGTGAAAACGTGTGCTGAAGAAGTGCTGCAGAGCTTTGTCGGAAACCTCAGCAGCAGGTCCAATCATCATCAAACACCGGCCCGCCTCGCTGAGCCTTCCCACAACCGCTGCCATGCAAGCTGTGCCAACGAGGACCCCTCACATTCCGCTCCCCCAGCATGCCAATGTGCACATAGTGCCTGTCAGAATAAAACATCGGGTCGTTAGCCGCAGGAGAAAGCTTTGTGCATATTCAAAAGCCCGCTCGGCGAGGTCAGAGCTCGCTTCGTCATGTCAGCAACCGCTTACGTCGAAGTGGGTCAGCCCATCGAGGGTGTCGACTGAAACGTCGGTCTTGTTTCATCAGCACGAAATTCTTTTCCCCTTTCAGCTGGCGGAGTTGTCATTTGAAGGCTCAGATCGCTTGCCGGATAGGACGTATTCTGCCAAAGTTTATGGCACCGACGTCTTTGGAGAAACCGACAACCACCTGGAGAAACCCGATAAAGCAGAAGTCGAGGAGTCGAAGGTCAGTTCCATGAAGCCACGATGTTGCCATGCGACTCCTCCTTGCGTAATACTTTTTTTTTGCATAATACTTCCACTCTGGTGTTGCCGGCAAAGAGAAGCGACGGACCGGGGGGGCAATTCTCCAAGCGTGACCGAGAGGGGGGTTTCCCTCCTCCTTCCAACTGTTTGCGCTTTAGCACCAAACCGCAGTTCAGAACACCCGTCCCCATTGGACTCCTTTAGCAGGGTCTCACATTGACTTGACACATTGACACATGACTTGTAGTCAAACCCAATGAAACGTTCTCTTAACATGAGCATGAAACGAAAGCAATTCTAAATATCTCTTGCTGACTTGCACGGGAAAACGTTTACATTCCATTTTATGGCGCACGCTTTTCAGAAATGAGAATACCAGAAAAAATCATTCCGTTTGTGCGTTTGCAGTCTCTTTTCTTTTCTGTCTTCTAGTGCTCTTCATTCGGGCCGGACCTAAGTTCTGTGATGCGGAGATTCTTAGAACTCCGGTGCGCTGTTTAGTTTCATCGCTGAGAACACCTTCTCGCACAGACACGTGCTCCAGGAATGAACTGGGAGAGTCCCACTTGGCCTTTAGCAGCTCCATCGGCTCCTTCGGAATCTGTGCAGGCGAAGTTTCCATGACGACAGCCAATGGGCTGTCAAGCAGCTTGGAAGTCACCTCCCCCTCTCGTGCCGTCGTAGACGAAGTCAGCCACGTTAGCTGCCCAAATAAGACACAGGAGCCGGTGGTCAGTAAGCATCAACCCAGCCTCCCGTCGCTTTTGAAAGATTCTGTTTTCAGAGTCAATGTTTGGGCCAAACTGCTAACTTCACCTTAGTGCTGCCAAGAAGACGCTGCATTGTGGGATCTGCAGTTTAAATGTTATCTGCGCTTCACATTGCCGGATATAATTGTACGCCGGGGCGGATGTGGCCCGCGGGCCGAGAGTTTGACACCGGTGCCTCGGAGGGAGTACTGGAGAGGCGGGATTGGGAGGAACGGCCTCCCTGATATGAACATGAGCGGTTCTATTCAGGGGTTCTGGAGGAGCAATGTGGTTTTTGTCCTGGTCAGGGAACTGTGGACCTTTACTCTTGGCAGGGTCCTTGAGGGCGCATGGGAGTTTGCCCAACCAGTCTATATGTGTGGACTTGGACTTGCATTCAACCGTGTTCCGGGAATATGGGGTATCGGACCATCCGATTCAGGCGGTTCGTTGCCTGTATGACCGGTGTCCGAGTTTGGTTTGCAATGAGTCTGACCCGTTTCCAGTGAGGGTTGGACTCCGCCATTATGGTACATGACCCAAAATGGGGATGTGTGTAGAATTGAAAAGGCATGAATCCGTTCATCAAATCCGTACATCCAGATTGAATTCATATTAATGATTAATGTTTGCAGCAAAATGACAATCATACTAATATTACTAATTTTATGACTTCAAGGCCCCGATGCTGCTCATGGCCCCACCTCAGGAGACCAAGACCGTACCTGCGGATGAATCCACAGACGGCAGTACGTCTAAACAAAGTCCTGCTCCACGAACAAAGACGGGTCCCCCAGCACTACCCCCAAAACTCACAAGCAGCTATTCAGGTGAGCTTGCTCGAGATTGTCAGCTCAGGCAGCAAGCCCACCCACCAACCCCACCAACCAAAGACAAAAAGCCATCGCCTGCTTCTCAGCTCCAGCGCGAGGCCATCGGCGTACCAGAGGATCCCGTCTGCAAGCGTGATACCACTCCCTGCACCGAAGGATTTGTTTCAGAAGAAGAAGCCATTAAGGACGCCATCATCCAACCCACAGGAGGCCACACAACACCAACCTCACAAGCAGAGGAGGGGTCTGCGTGTGAAGACGCTACGGAAAACTCCACCTGTACAGATGTGCTGAACAATCCCAGCTGTGCGAGGGTCACGCCCCCAGGAGTTCCGCCCGCAGCTCAAGCGCCGCCACGATCATCCAAGATTAGAGCCGCCTCCTTTGGAGATCTGCTGTGTAACCCGCCAGACGGAATTCTTGCGCTACGGGCCAGCATTCCGAGCGAGGCTTCGAGCCGCGACTTGGCGGACGTTGAAAAAGAGCTGACTCGGGAAACGGCAACAACCAATGAGCTCATGAGCAGAGCGCGCCGGTCAAGTATGGCGGGAGAGGATGGACGCACGCCAGAGGATCTGCTGACTGAGGCCATGGACAAGCTAAAGAAGGCTGATCAAGTCCTCAGAGACGTCAAGAAACTGAAACTTGCAAAGAGTTTGAGCAAAAGAAAGAGCTGGTGAAGCTCATTTCCTGAATACGCTGTCCCAAAAGTCTGCACACGAACACGCGTTTTACTCAGCTGGAATGTGAAGAAACTACATCTTCATTGATGCTTTCATGTCAAAGAGCTCTAATGGACAACAAAAGCTTGCCTGAAGGTCGTGGAGAGCAAGTGCAGAACCATGCACTCGTGAACGAAGCCGACCCGAGCAACAGGAAGGAGACTGAATGCAAGCCCAAGGTATGTTCTGACGAGATTTCAAAAGGAATTACTATGGTGCCTCGGTGTTTTTTTCCCCAAAGTTTGGACAAAAACACAAATACAAGTGAGTACCCCTGGCGTTTCAACAGCCCATTTTGGCCCTCAATGTCTGAGAAAAACGTTAGCCTTGGAAGAAATGTACCCGAGGAGCCCCGATCCACTTCATCATCTCCCAAAGCATCTTGTGCAGGTCACATTTTACGTCTCACAAAGATGACACTTTACTGTCACATCAGATACAGTATTTCAGAATCATGCATGTATTATCCATAAGCGTGCGTGTGGGCCCGGCAAGGCTGGGGACGGGTCCAGGGTGTACCCGGCCTCTCGTCCAAACGCAGCTGGGATTGGCTCCTTTTTGTTTTGTTCTTACTGCAATTGCAAAGGTAATAATTATTGTTTTCATGGATGCATTTCTTATATTTTTATAAACGCCTTATCAGTGTTTTCAGATCCAGTTGAAAAGTTGCAAGAATTTGCAATTGAAGACAAAATCTATTTTTGGAGTTAGCAATTTGTTGCAAACCTCCAAAAAGCTCTGAGCCGTTCTTGTTAGTCACCTCAAAAATCGGTTTAAGCACGCTTGATGCCAGATTCAGGCATGAGGGATGTCCCCTCGACATGTCCACATAGCAACCGTCGTTTGGCGCCCCTGCACAAGCTGAAGGTCCATTGTTAGGATGAAGGAAACGGAATCCCGGATCATGATGGCATGCCAGTAACGTTGGAAGCCATCAGGACAGTCCAAGTCAGAATAATTAGAAACGAGAGGAGAGGCCTTTAAAGATGTCTCCGTGTCTCAACAATGACAGAAAATGGCATTGAGTCCTCATTTGTACTGTTGCGGGTTATTGAAAGATGGGATTTTTATATGTGCGAATGTTGATGCTGCATGACTTTTGTATGTTTGAATATCTGAAATTGGCTAATAAGAAATATGTCGGCTCTCATAGGAATCACAAGGATTCAAAGAGCAGGCAAACGGGCAAAACTAAAGGAAACATCCAGAGAAAGTATGAAGGTGAAATGTAGGAAGGAAATGTACCTGAGGACAGCAAGCAATAAATACAATTTCTAAAATGTTGCCACGGGTGCTTTTATTATGCACAATCTCTGTAGACCAGGCCCGGGAACCGAGAGCCATAAACGACACATATTTTCAAATGCATTTTCATGACAGCCATTTCCTCTTTGTTTCAAAAGTCTTTTAGAAGATAAGTCTCTGAATTGGATGGATGACGAGGTTTTGTATTTAGAATGTTATTTTTAACACTTGGATTCCTGTCATCTTTTACTTAAAAATGTGAGCAAAAAACATTATGAAACAAAAATTATATATTTAATTGAAATATTGTGACTTAATTCCCACAATATTTTAACTTTATTTCCCTAACTATATTGTTTAAAATGTCAAAAATAAAAATGAACTCTTTTACTAAAATGATATTTTTTTTACTCATAACATTACATTTGTTCTTGTAAAATTTATTTTGACTTTCTACTCGTAAAATTACAGCAATTTTTTTCAGTTTCTGCTGTTTTTTTCATTTGTTCATTTTCCAATTTTTTCAACTTTTCTCACAATTATGACTCTACTCCTGAAATATTTTGACTTTATTCTCCTAATATTATACCTTTATAACTCGTTTGGTTAGATTACAACTTTTTTCTCGTAATATTTTGACTTTATTTTTTGTAAAATTACTGCTCGTTTTTTCCGGTTTTTGCTTTTTCCTTAAAGTTTTTTTGTTAAATTGTATTTGTGGAATGTGGCCCGGGCTTATATTTATATTGTTACATATATTTGAAGGAAAACATAAGTGAAAATGAATAAATGTTATGATGTCTAGAAACTTCTGAGAGCCACATGTGGCTCCCGAGCCATAAGAGCTGCTAGAAACATGAATTTCTTTTGGAGATTAATAAAGTATCCATCTGTCTATCTGGGTTGCCTACCCCGCACCTTGCACGCGCCATCTGGACTATTTGTACTGAACAGCGCCCCTTGCTGGCCACAGCCTTGTATTACATTTAGTTTGGCCTGCCAATTGAATAGCATCCAGCAACGTGCTGGCGGCCGCCAGCAGGTGGCGGTAATAACACAAGTTGCTCGCCAAGCACCAAGAGAACAGCGAAGAAGAGAAGGATCGGGCACCAGCTTTCTGGTCATTTCGTTGCCATTGCAGCAGAAGGAACATGTCGCGGGTTCAGAGTGGCGAAGAAAATGCGACTAAAGGTTCGTTTTCTGTGAAGCCTTCCAGGCAAGCGCGGCTTTAAAGAAGTTCTGCGCTGAGACCCATCGTCGGTTTCTATGGCTAGCTAGCTAGCTAGCTACAGCTAACAATGGAGTCATGCTGTTTATGCGCACAGGAAGCAGGATTATGTGTCCTCTGCACGGATGCAAGCGCGTCTACACAGACGCCGGTGCTTTGGAGAGTCACGTCAGAGACCACGCAGTCCCTGCTCAGTCTCTTAGTGGTAAGGAATTCCTCAAACCTGATCGTTTTGGTATCGATCTGATACCAAGTAAATACAGGGATAACACTGCTCATACCAATACGGTCATTCACTAAAGCAAATGTATTTTTTAACCAATAAGTCAATTATTCGTGAACAATTTAATACTATGTATATTCAACAATATACTATCCAAATACTACAATTCTTCTTCTTTGGGCTTATCCCTTCAGGGGTCGCCACAGCCAATCAATTGCCTCCATCTAACTCTGTCTTCTGTATCCTCTTCTCTTGCATCAACTCCTCTTTCTCTACATCCATAAACCTCCTCTTTGCTCTTCCTCTAGGCCTCCTGCCTGGCAATCCAAAACTCAGCATCCTTCTACCAATATATTCACTATCTCTCCTCTGGACATGTCCCAACCATCTTAGTCTTTATCTCCAAAACCTCTAACATCTGCTGTCCCCTCCAGCACTAGGAATGTACTCATTCCTGATCCTGTCCATCCTGGTCACACTCAAAGAGAACCTCAGCATCTTCATCTCTGCTACCTCCAGCTCTGCCTCATGTCTTTTCCTCAGCGGTACTGTCTCTAAACCAAACAACATATCCAAATAGTACAATTAGCGCCTTTTATTATGTGCAAATGGTTGAACAAAATTCAGATAGTGTATTTCCTGATAAATCAATGTGATGACGGAAAGTCTTGAAAATACCAAACAAATCAGAGCCACAATTGAGAGCCTTTGAGCTTGTCAAGCCATGGCGACAGAAACCAATGTTGCCATACATGGAACTCGTGATTTGGTTTATTTCAAATCCCCACGGAGTGTCCAAGGACCCTTGTGTTCTGTGTTTGACATGTATGTGGGATAGAAGTGGAAGATCATGGGACATTAATCTTCCTGCAGGTAAAGTCTTCCACTGCTCCACCACTGGCTGCAGCTGCTCCTTCCCAAACATGCAGAAACTGATGGAACACGTCAGACATCATCATAAACCCAACTTATTCTTCATGTAAGTCTTTTGTTTTTGCAGGTCAGTCTTACAGGATTATTCATATCGAGGCCCTTTTAAATCCTGGGCTTGTTTTATGAAATGATCCCTGACATTTCCTGTTCTGTCTGCATGTTTGTTTTCTAATTGAAGTGCTTATGCTTTCAATTTCTCTGTAGCTTGATGTCTAATGGGAGGGAGTGTCGCAACACCAATGCAACCCGCTTACCTCTTGTTTACTGAGCCTGAGTTTTAAAACTAATTCACGCTGTTATACATCTAATGCAGTCAAGCCCTTTGTCTAAAACACCAACTGGAATTTTTGCAGAGCTGCTGGAAATATGAATTGCTCTTGGAGATTGCTAAAGTATTTTTGAGTGCTTGAATACAAATATGCATATTTAAGCACATGTTATGCGTCAGTGAAGCATTTTCAAGCATAAAAATGGCTAAACGAAGGAAAATAAAGTAAAAGCTTCATTAAAAAAAAAAAATTGAGTAGTGTCCTGGTAATGGTGCACCCAAGAACCAGACAAAGGGATCTACTGCTTGTTCGAATGGTCTCAACAGGTACAATAATCTCTGATAAAAACAACTGCATCATTCCTGTCTCCCCCCCCCCCAAATCTGATTGTTATACTGTTGTGTGTATTGGGTAGTAGGAGTGTAATGGTGACTATATGGGTATTATTTCATATTAGAGGGCTCTATAATGTTAAACCTAATTTAGGTCATGAACAGGTTCATGTTCTATGAAAATATTCCATCTATAACGAAGGAATCCTAGTGGAAATTCACTTGCCCTGTTGGGTTTAAAACCAATGACCTGCCATTACCAAAATAGAGGGAAAAAACTATTTGTGGTCTGTCTGCAGGTGTGAGAATTGCCGCACAAAGTTGAGATCGTACCGTGGACTGCTGAGTCACCTCCACACCTGTTCTAAAGTTCCACGGGGGAAAATCAAGTCCACAGACCAGGCATCCCTTCAAGCAGGTCCAAACATGGTCGCCTCAGCTGCTCATCCAAACCCACCTCAGTTGGAGGCGGTGTCCACACCACCCCAACCGGCCGCCGCTCACGTCACCCACCCAGATAACTCCTTGGCTGATATGACAGGCCCGCCAGTCCTCGTTCCACAATGCTCACTGAACCAGGAAACTTTGAGTGTCGGTAGTGAACTGGGAGGAAAGCCCAGGCCAACATCTCATGCAGGTAAAGCAAACCAATGAACAAAGTCAAGTCATGTATGAAAGATTTTTTAGTCACAAGATCTTTTGTACTTAAATGAAGTATTTACCTTTTCTACTTCAATATGAAAACACATCAGGACAAAAAATGTACTTTTATTTATATTAGAATGAGATGTTAGAAGCGCTTGACTGAAGTCATTCACTAAAAAAATTCATTCTACATTAATAATAATACCCCCAAGCCAACCCCCGTCAATGTCAGACATCAAAACAAAAAAACATTAGAAAGCAGTTACATCATTTCAATAACTTGTTGGTCATTTAGTGTCACCTGCAGTTGACACTAAAGTTCATTGGACAGTAAAAGTTGGTATTTTGCAATTCACAAAACAGTAAAGGAGTGCACACACACTAATCATCAGACTATCAGTCCCCACGATGACTTTTTTGCAGACTACTGCTTTTCAATAAAATCTGTTTTGATGACTGGCATATATCTTTCCTGCTGGAAGCTTTCGGAAGAATAAACTGTTTCCTCTGCTCATGTTGCCCTGGAAAAACACATCCTTGTTAGCAAATTATTTTCTGGAAAAGGCAAAGTGAAAGAGCAAAACTCATCTGACCTCGCTGCTTAGATGCCTCCAGCAGTGCAGCCAGGTAGGATACACTGATGCATAGGGAGGAAGCCCTCCGGCCAGCCTGGAAAGACCCCAAGCGATGATGACAACGTTTCACATAACAGTGGAAGGATAGAAAACCCAAGGATGAGCCAACTCACCCGCAGTTGTTGACGGCCATGAGGTTGGATACCAATACAAAAGGGTATGTGAGCATGCTGGCAAAGAACTGGACAGCGAAAATGTGGTCCGCTTTAGTTGAGGAAAGATATACTAATGTTAAGTCAAATCACTACAGACTTACCCCTGTGACAGCCTGAGAGCAGTTCTTGATTTCTCCTGTGTGACTCATCTGAAAGGAGGAACAGAAGCCTCAACGCTTGCCACAACAAACACATCGTCTTATCTTCTTCTGATAACACCACCAATTCAAACGGAGAAACGATGAAGAGTGTGTACCGAATCATCGATTGCGTATGTATTGATGAAGTGAGCCAGCATGTTACAAATCCACAGAGCTAAGACATCTCCAAGTAGACGAGGAATCAACCCACTACGAGAAGACAGAAAATGCACAATTTTGGATAGAAACGAAAACAACATTGGTGTGAATGCTGAGACAAGCAAAGTTACGCGAAAAAAAACACCTTACTATTAATCGGGGATGCTCCGATCAGGTTTTATGTTGCCAATTCCGGTCATCCGTGAGTTACTGATAACATAGATGAGGTGTAAACCTTGACATTTCCTACTGTCCATACGATATGAAAAGAGGAACCATAAAACCCCCATAATTTAGACAAAAACATCTTCGACTCTTTCCTTAAGGAGACTTAGGATGTGCGAGCACACAGCCTGATGGCACCCAGCAGAATCCGCACCACACTGATGAAGGCTAGTCATCCAGTCCAACGAATCCACCTACTTTAGTGCTACCCACCTTAGACCGCCACACACACACGGGTGAGTGTCCAGCCTTGCCCATAATCACATTGTGAGGCTTGAAAACTCACCAGATTTCGCCAATTGCCTGCCCGTCAATGCCACACAAAACTAAAGCTTTAAAAATTCTGTACAAGCCAAAGGTGATCGGCGCTGAAAGGCATTTATCCGCATCACATCTTTTTTTTTATGGAAATTGGCTGATTTTGATCAGTGGCCGAACGATTGGAGCACCAATTCTATGTATTTTGTCGAGAACACTTAAATCACTCGGGGAGTGCAGACCTGCCATGGGCCGTAGTTGGGAGTCACACCAAAATAATAATCCTACATTTTTTGGATCAGTCTTTTAGAAAAACTTTTTTCCCCCCCAAGTGCTCAGACCATTTTTTTGTGGTGTTTTTTGCACCAACTACTAGATCTTGCAATGTTAAGGAATCCGGTGTTATAGAAATTTCTGGATCACCCTCAAAATCTAATCAGTTCTTCAAAATCCAATTACCAACACTATTGGAATGTTTAATCCAAATCCATTCTGAACACAGACAGAAAAGCGCCAGCAAAACATAACCTCCTTGGCAGAGGTAACTAGCTGTGCACTTGACAAACTGACTTATCAGTTCCAAAAAACATAAGTTTGAGATGAAGAAGCAATAGAAATGACAGCCCATCAGATTGCTCCTGATGCCGCATGTACTGGTATCTATGGTTTGCAATAATATCATGTCACGTATAAACTCGAGTTTTAGCCCTCAATTACTTTCCTTTGCATGTCTCAGTATTCAGATGCAATTCAATTTCTAAATCACATTTCAGCACAATAATGCTGGTAAAAGAAAATAAAGAACATACGCAAAGAAGCCCAGAAGTCCCTCTTCTCGGTAGATGGTGACGATGGAATCTAGGACTCCGCTAAAAGCAGACAGCAGTTGAGTTGATAACTGTGCAGCATAGAGTTAGCTTGAAAGGCCATGTGTGAGAAACACTTACCTGTATTTTGCCTCTCTCCCGATAAACTGCACCATACATCTCAATGTAATGACTGAAACACAAGCAAGAAGAATCAGTCAAGTAAGAAATCCCATTCACTTGCATTGAAGGAACTTTTACAGTGCTTGTTTGTCTCTATTTGTACTTTTATTTCTACCTATACTCAAGTAGTTTTCTTTGTAGTTGACACTAAAACCTAAAGGCTCCAGCTCATGTGTGTTCCTTGGAGCAGGAAGAGGCCAGTCTTTCTTTAGGTTTTGTCTTGTCCAGCATCAGAACAGCTGAATTGAAGTCAAACTGCATTTAAGTGCTGAGCAAATTTGCTTTGCTAAGGGAAACTTCATCTACATGAGGCTTCCTTGATATTCTATTGTGTTTATTATGAATTTGATTGACCCTTGACATGAAAGAACAGGGTGAGTGGGTGTTGGGATGGGGGTTGCTGCGAAGGAATGCTGCAAAAATGTGAGTAATTTTTACTGCACTAGCAGGCCATTCTCATGTCATTCGTGGGCTTGCATGCCCAGCAGCTGCATAGCCCTGGCATAGATAATGATTCTGATTTTACATTCACAGTTAATTTCTAATTGTGTAACATCATTCAGAACAATAGTTTCATACTACAATGCAGGAAAACGGCGTTGTACAAGCATTCGTTCAAAAGTTGCCTGTACGTCCTTACCATGGAAAGGATGTGTAACTATGGTGGCACAGGAACGGGCGATCATCTCTTTGGTTGTCTGTGGAGGCAGAAATACAAAAAACTAACTGACTATGCACCCATGACAAAGAGAGACCAGACGTTCGAATTGATATACTCTTCTGGTCACAATGTTAAGAAACGTCGAAAAGAAGCCTTAATTACATTTTGCACCGTTGGACCTTAAGGAAGTTGTAAGTAGAGCTTCTAAATGCAAAAAAAAAAAAAAGAACTGGGAGTGAGACACATCTAAGCAATTTCTTGCAAACACCCATTAGCGTGAAGTTCATCAGCTGATGGGAAGTTTAAGACCACAACCTTTACAAGCCAACATCTCGATGGCAAAGGCCAAAACGTTTTCCCTTTTTGAACACGATGGTTGAGCTGCATTAGCAAGGCCTCTCACAGCGAGCTATTGCTGCTGAGGTTGGACACAGTAAGACAGTAATCATCAGATGCCATCTGCGAGAGAAGGGTTTAAAAAAAAAAAAACATCTTCAAAAGTCCTCGTCTCCTTCAATGACGCAGAATTGCCTGTTTGCACAAGAGCACCAAACATGGGACATTGAAAGTTTTATTCTTATAAATTTGGCGGTCCTGATGGCTTCCAACATTGCTGAAATGACAAGGACATCCCATCTGAGATGTTTTCCACAAGGCACAGTGGAGGGAGCGCAAACATAATCTAAGGTGCTTTTTCCTTCAATGGAACAATGGAGCTTAAGGTTGTGCAGGGGCGTCAAACGACTGCTAAGTGGAGATGTTGCAGGGGACATCCCTCATGACTGAAGGCCCTTATCTGTGTGGTAAGGACAGGCGTTTGGACCATCCTGTGTATTCCCATGATCTAAGTCCAACTGAGAATAGAATGAGTTGGATAGCAAGGGAAGTTAACAAAAATGGACATCAGTTCCAGACAGTGGCCCTCTGTGAATCATCTTCACCACCACCACTTCCATCAACATTCCCACCAGCTTCCTGGAAACACTGGCATCAAGCATGCCCAAGACAACTTTTGAGCTGAGTACAAGAATGACACAGCTAGTTGTTAAAAAATTCTTTTCGGAGCATTTTATTTGTATTTTAGAGGGGTTTTGGATTTTTGAGCTATGATCTTAAAACTCTTCATTAGCTCAAGAACAGGCTATTTGTTATTTGCAAGGAATTGCTTCATCTTTTGTTTTTGTCTCACGCATTTGTTCTTTACACATTTTAAGCTCCACCAAAAACCTCCTTAAGAAAATGTGTTAGAAAGGTACGTGTGAGAGATATGTGTCTTACCTCATTAACAACGTGCTCTACGGAGCCATCGCCAATCTTCTGCTAGCGTCCCACAAGACGCCAACCCCCCAAAAAAGAAAAAACAACTTTACTTCCTGACGAAAGCACAAGGATGAACAACAGTGATTCCGTTTTGGCCAGGCAGCATAGAATTAAAACATATGTACAGTATATGTGACTACTTTTTAATCTTTGATAAATATCTGTGTCAAAACCTTGTAATGTGTACTTTCTACAGTTTAGATTCCTGTGGATCAGGGGTTGGCGTGGGCCACCGGAGGCAAGACGCACACAATTTACACTTACAATTTTAAGTCCACCTGGAATAATTTGTCTCTTTTATTTTATAAAAGCATCTGCTTTGTGTTCGTGTGTCCCTTTTTTCAGGAGCGCTTGAAAAGTTACATCACATCAAATTCCAAAATAGAATTTTAGTTTTTTTTACTGAATAAGACTCCTCTACGGAAGGTATGACAGTGGGACTGAGAGTCAATAAGACTCATTATATACATAAAGAATGTGTGATTATATAATATGAAGGATAAAACATTTGACTATTTAGGAAAATGTGGACGTGCCTCCATTTTTACTTCCCAGACATTGGGTAGCTTTGTTGTTGTTCTGTTGTCACATTAGTTTTTTTGGCACCGTGGGCAGAGGTAGGATCGCTGCATGAAAAGCTACTTAAACCATCAAAAGGTTGTCTCCGACTAACTATTGACTACGTGCGAGTCACGTTGCCAGCTTTTATGTTAAAAGTTTATATTAAGCACATTGGAAGCAGCTGACGGGCCGCATGTGGTACTCCTTTTGTACAGTAGAAGATGCCATTGTAGAAGGAAAGTATTGATGGTACTTAATTCATTACGAAATCTCTAAGAACTAGCTACCCAGCATATTGCATTTTCACATTGAGGGTTTTTATCAGGGGCGCAACAATTCCAAGTATCCAGTTTATTACGCTGAGGCCAGGGCCTTATGCTCCGTAAACCCAGTAACACTGTGAAAATATTTTCACCTGCTGCAAACTCAGAATTACTCTGAGCGAGTTCGGACCTCCTCCACACTTGGGCTCTTAGGGACCTCCGAACACGGCTCCTCCTCTGTGGAGAAGCTTCATCTTAAACTTCTATTTTTTTCTAAAGGGTTTCATTTGAACGGTATCTGTGTGTTTGTCTCAGCAGCAGCAAGTCAGGACACTCAACATGACCAAGTCAGTGTAAAAGCTCACTGCAGAATGGAGTTTTATACTAATTAGACCGCAGTGGTTTTCCTTAACAAAAAGCTCACTGCTGTCTCCAGAAAACAAAAACGCATGCGCAGCTTTACACCGCGTTCTGACTTTAGCAGTTTTGTGGTAAATGAACTCGTAATACATCCGTAAATACTGGATGCGCTGGACAACTAGTTTCAGCAAGCGCCATGGATGAACACATGCTGCAAGGATGCATGCAGCCCCATGTACGGCTACAGCGTGTGCTACACAAAGTGAACATCATCTCTTATGAATGAACTTTTTGCATTTCATGTCTGAGGCAGGTGGATGTGCGCTGACAGAACGAAAACCCATCAAAGAAAATGAAAATAAAATAATCACAACCTCGGGGACACGAGAGACACCCACCAGTATTGGCCGCGCTTTTGGGCTGATGCAACCTGCGGCGGCTCCGGCTGACTTATGTTTGTGTAATCACTACGCCGTCCCATCTGACGCCATCAGAAGCCTTTCAAAGTTCTGCAATTCTCCATCAAGGAGCTAGGGGTAGCGTGTTCTGGTTTGTCAGCTTGGTAAGAAACCATGACCAACTATTTTGCCATTCTTCATGAAGTTACTTTGTGGTTAATGAGGATACAAAGAGGGGTACTAGAACTGGAATTAATTGATGTGTAATGTATTGCGACGTTTCAGAATCAGCTTTATTGGTCAAGTATGCTTACACAAACAGTTTGACTCAAATCGGTAGTAAAGGCTTAAGAACAGCAACAGGATAGCAGTAAAGGAAAGAGACACAATTTTTTTTGGACACATAATAGTGTTACCTTCAATTTAGTGTTGAGATAGGTTTTGTGGGTTTTCATTTGGTTGAAACAGACCATAATGTCTCTTTTGATGCTAAAGGTTGCTGACCCCTGAGCCATTCAACTGACGTCTATCAATAAGATTCCTTAAGCTAAAGATCATATCCTTGAACATGTGAAAGCATGTCCTCCTATGAAAGCGACAGTGATAACTAAGCAACATAATGGTCTCATTATTGCCATACAGCAACTCTTACCTCAAGTGTTCCATGTTCGTGACATTTCTGTGGGAAAGAGAAATATATTTGAATACATTACATTATGCTGTCTGACATAACTTTGCTAATCCAAATGCACGGACGCAAATATTTTGACTCAACTTGCTAAGTAAGGTAACAGGAATGTCACAATACAGCATCTTCGCCGTTTTGTGCGTACCTCACTAGTAGTTTGGTTCATTTTCAGTACAGGAAAGGAACAAAATGCAAAACCTCCGCTGAAGTGCACGAGGCCAGGCAACAGAACCGGGACGACACCCACATGGCTGATGTCCCCTATCTTTATGTTTAGCTGCCAAAATCCGTGCCAATGGCCATTTCATCCATTTTAAAGTTCACTTGTCAGTGTGGAAAATGGGATAATACATCGCCGGGAAGGCTTTTCAGCAGCCTGGACAGGCACACAGGCACAAACAGTGCAAAATGTATTGCAAAACCGCAGTCGATGTGACGGGATGTCAACTCTAACAATGTAACTTGTTAGCTTTACTTTTGCTAATCAAACTTTATTGCCAATGTTGATCTGAAACCGTAGGTGTTTGTGGAGGTTGAGCGTACGTTGCTGCTCTACACACAGGAAAATGGTTTGGTCGCCGCAGCTCAAGGATATTTTTGGGAGGTGCACGTACAGACTCAACTTCAAACTGAAACCAGACACATGTTGTTGATTATACTGATAACATTTCCTTGTCTATCAAAACATACCTGCACTATTTTACTGTGCACAACAGTGCCGATGGTGCCAGCGCAAAGCCTTGGTCCAAGCCCTTTGAAGAGACCAACTTTTCCATCAATCTTGATGATGTGTTTGGCTAAAACAGAAAAGAAACACAATGGGTGGTTAGGCAAGACAGACAATTTGGAGACATGCCAAAAGGCAATGCACATTTTACGTGGTGAAGTGAAATCTTGTCCGAAATAAACATGCAATAAAGATATATTCACCATTGCATGAAAACATCATGATGCTATTTGAAATGACATATCATTTGTGCAGTATGCAGGAGCGTATAGTATGCCCTACAGTACCCGGACTAACGCTGTTCTTGAATACTGCATCATTTGATTTTATAATCATAATACTCAATATTAGAAAAAAACATCAGGTTGTAAATTAAATAATTCTGCAAGGTTTAAGTTTACAAGACATAGAGCTCATATGCCCATTTCTTTGGACAATTTCTCAAAACAAGACAGTTTGTCATTACGTCATCAATAGCAACATTTCTTTAACATGAACAGCCTTGATTTGTGTGGAGAGTGTAAGGGCCGTGTGTGTTTTCCTTTGTTTGCTTTAATGCTTCATAAAATAACTAAAATATACCTAATAGATCCTTTTTATTCTACCTTCACGTGAAATAGATTTTGCTACGCTTACATTCATCTAAAATGTGTCATCAAATAGAAAACATGTAAAAATGGAAATGTGAGCCTTAATGTCGGATGGCTTTTTAAAAATTTGCATTTAGGTTTTTTTTGCCTCGGTTAACCCTGGTCCAGTCATATAGATAGCATCAGACATGCTGTCTTTCACTCTGTTTTAGTGGTTATGCTACTGCCTTGTCTTCCAAATATGATACTTTTTCCACAGTATACACCACACCACCAAGTCTCATGAAAGCCCTCTTCTTCATACTCTGTCTTCCCTGCAGCCATGATTCCAATGCAATGAAGACTCGCCACATTCATGAGTTACTTTGCATTGACCTTCTATGAAGTGAAGTGGAGGTATGGAAAGGGCGTAGCCTGCACAAGAGATGCGTACGCACGCTTGTCCTCAAGGTGGAAGCTACGAACCACAAATTGCATACGCCACTTTCTATAGGTCTGAATATTTTGTTCTGTACGCACATTTAGAGTTTCTAGCGCATGCGGATTTCTACACACATTGTTATAGATGAGGACCCAGGACACATCTGTGTGGACCAGAAAGTAGCTCATGCACTGATGGGCAAAAATACAGAAAATTAAGTTATGTACATTCACTCCATTTGTACATGTGTGTACTGTGCCCGTAGCACGTGAAGCTTGTTATTTTGACATTTACAGTGGTATACAAAAGTTTGGGCACCCCTGATAATTTTCCTTTATAAATCATTAGTTATATATCCTATAGCAGTAATATTTGAGAAGCTAAGTTTTTAGGATTTACAGAAAGTGTGCAATAATCATTTAAACAAAATTAGGCAAGTGACACCACCTGCAGCAAGATCATGTTCTAGGTCTTTGAAACTGGTCTGTGGGTTGAGTCTCACTGTGTTTACCATCCTTCTGCTCACCTCTGCTTGTCTGAGATTTTTCTTGGCCTGCCTTAACCAGAACTGTGCTTGTGATCTTCCATTTCCTCACTAAGTTCCTCACTGTGGAAACTGACAGCTGGAATCTCAGAGCTAGTTTTTTGTGTCCTTCCCACAAACCTTTGATGTTAAACATTCTTTGTTTTGAGCTCAGGCTCCCATGTTGGCACACTTCAAAGAAAATGCAAAGAGGAGAACAACTTGCAATTGGCCACCATAAATACCCTTTCTTATGATTGGCTTCACCTGTGTATGGAGGTCATGGGTCAATGAGCTTACCAAACTAATTTTGTGTTCCAATAATTAGTGCTAAAGGTACTGAAATCAATAAAACAACAAATGGTGCCCAAACTAACACACCTGCCTAATTTTGTTTTAATAATTATTGCAAACTTACTGTAAATCCTAATAACTTAATTTTACTTCTCAAATATCACTGTGTTTGTCTGCTATATGATATATTTAACTGAAATTGCTTATCCAAACAACTAATGATTTATAAGATTGTATTTATTTTATTCGAAAATGATTGGCGACTCTAAATTGTCCATCGGTATGAATATTTGTTTGTCTATATGTGCCTTGCGATTGACTGGTGACCAGTCCAGGGTGTACCTCGCCTCTCGCCCAAAGCCAGCTGGGATAGGCTCCAGCATACCCGCCACCCTAATGAGGATAAGTGGTATAGAAAATAAATGAACGAATAAAAAAATCTTGAAAATGATGAGGGGTGGCCAAACTTTTTCATACCACTGCATATGACTAAGTTTAACTTCAGAGTGAGACTTACCATAAGCAAACAGTCCAGGTAGCTGGTAGACTTGCCTACCAAATAGGTTCCTTCCCAGGGTAGGAGGGAGTGGCTCATGTCCTACCTATTAACATTCACAATAAATCACACTTAAGCATCTTTTTCAAAACATCTCTAGAGCTCAATATTATACATTCAACGATAGCTAACGTTTGCAGTTAAACTTTGACAAATTGCTATCATTAGCATGCAACAAACATAACTAAAGCACATGCAGGCAGCAGGAAGATGACGAATATATTGTTGGCAGTATGTTCCATAATGACTATTTAGCAATATTTTATACATGTGTAGATTCACTCAAGGGATAAATACAACATATACTACATTAATGTATCCCTATATGTATATGCGCGGTTGGCTTTTGACTCAAACACATTTGCTAAAAATAGCAGTTGCACTCCCATCCAGCAGGTGGCGGTAGTACACAAACTCCAATGCTACCTGCCGAACTAAATCACGGGAAATAAGAAAGGCATGTTAGCCGTTTCTGTCTAGTTGGACTTTAGACATAATAAAATCGTCAAACGGCAGCACGAAATCGTTGCCGTTCCTTCAGTAGTTCAAATAGAAATACAACGGAATTCGGTTGAATGCCACTAGTTTTGCAGTTACTGTGCAAACACGTACGGCGGACATGACACCTGAAGTGACACTTGTCATAGCGCAGCTCACAACATCAACAGTGTAGGTAAATAAATGACACATTTACGGAGATATATTGAGGTCCTGTAAAAGATTACGTTCCAAATCAAACAGGGTAATATGTCTCTCTTTCAACCACAATGGTTGAAAGAGAAGGTCAAATGGAAGTTGGTGGTAAGGGCACCGTTTTGTGTAGCGTTGCTGTCAAGCACTATACCAAATTGTAAGCTAATTGTACACTTAGTGAAGAACACTACAAAAGTAATATACTGAATTTATCTGTTCGAGTTTGAATTGTTAGGCAAGCTAACACGTTTTCATTATTCCAGATGAACACTCGGCCAGAAGCGACAACAGTTTCACAACAGCTGCATCAAATGCCAACACCTTACCTGCACCAAGACTTTAATGTACATCAAGGGATGTGAAAGGACAGTAAGCCCAGATCCCAATATGACTTGGCCACACGTGTCCGCCATTTTTACAGCACCGACCGGAAGTTGTTCTGCCACTTCCTCGCGGAGAGCGCGTGCACATTTAGATGAAAACGAAACCTAAATGGTTCTTTACTATTTTCGAAACGTTATTTACCCACACTGGATTGTATCCGAAATATCCATCGCCACACGAAATTTTGCAACGACTTAAAATGGTGCAATACATACGCCAGTCTGTGTATTGCGCTGGCTATCCTACCATAGAAGAAGAGGCGGCGCATGCGTAGTGTGTGCAGACTCAAGAATGAGCGATCCGATTAGCGATGGGAATTCCGGCTCTTTTTAAAGATCAGGCTCCTCCGGTTCGGCTCACTACAAAGAGCCGGCTCTTTCTGTTCCCAAACGGCTCTTCAAATAGTTTAGATTACTCATTCAATTTTAACAAAAAACAATGCACAAAATTAATTACTAATAACTAATGAAAAACGGTTGTTTTTTAAATAATATTGTTATTATATAAAAATATAATATAAAATACAAAAACCTAAGATTTACAATTCAACGTTTAACTACTGTATTTTAATTTTTCAGCTTTTTCTTTTCAAACAAATTTAAAGTGAACCAACACAACTCAACTGACTGATGGGTGAACAGTTTTCTTTCTCTTTTTTCAACAGTTTTCAGGTGTCTGTGCAGGTTGTTTGTGGAGTCGGCTCGATATGAAATTATTTTCTTGCAGGGTCTCCATTCTGCCTTTGTGTCGTCAATAAAATTGAAATGGTTAGAAATCTTACTTCTGTTGCTGGTCTCACTCATTTTACCTTGTCTCTTTTTGGCCCTGGCGCTTTTTCTCTCGTGAGTTGAACTATCACCTCTTCTTCTCCTTCTGCAATCGCATGCATCTTGGCGAGAAAAAAAGTCATAGAGAGAGAGAGCAAGTGAGACAGCGAGAGTTAGAGAGTGCGAGAGTAATTCACCTGAGTGAAGTTGGCCCCCCAACCTGCGCAAAACTCTGCTCTTATAGTGTTTGTGCTGCGTTTGTGCTGTTTTGTGCAATAAAATTAACGTTTGTGCTACTTTTGTTTTCGAGTTATTACAGTTTGTTTTACAGGTCAACCAAAGATCATGCAGAACCCCATTTTCTCCAAATGAAACCAAAATAAACCCATTTGTTTGTGCTGCGTTTGTGCTGTTTTGTGCAGTAAAAATGAAGGTTTGTGCCGCTTTTGTTTTGGAGTTATTACATTTATTGAAGGTCAACTGAGGTCACTCAGCCCATTAACATGCTCAGAATGACACCAGAATAGTCTCCTTTTTTCTGTCTTGTTTTGTGCGAACATTCGTGCTATCATACTTTTTGAGTTAATAAACATTTAATAGTCCAGTAATGACATTATCAGGTGATGTCATCGTTCCAGACATGCTCAGAATGAAACCCAAACAGTCTCATTCTTTTCGTCTTCATCTGTGCTTTGTTGTGCAAATCACATTTCCTTTACCTTGTGGTTGAAAATATTTGTCCGGTGATGACGTCACATCCTACTGTACGACCCGGAAGTGGTCCTGATGTTTTGCCGGGGCTCGTCTGTCTGGTAGCTTCGTGGTCGTACACTTTCTAAGAGTTTAAACTAAGTGTTTAAACTCTTCTTATTGTAGTGTGGCTGGCACACAAAGAATGTCAGGTCAAATAATCATGAATATTGATAACAGCAGTGTTAATGTGCCAATACCGATCAAAGTGTCAAATACATACAAGCTACTGATAAATCCTTCCTAAACGTGACACTAATATGTTTCGTAATCATTGATAAAAATATGACATCTTGGTTATGTATAAGATGAAAAGGCAAGCAATATCATAACAAAATAATCATAGTAAACAATTGTGTTTATGTTCCAAAAGACTGAAACCACTGAAGAACAGAGAAACTAGAAAAACTGTAGATGACGTCGGTAAATATATCAGTAACCTTCTTGACTCCTAGTTTGTGTAGAGATCTTTTAAGCTATATTCCATTTCCTATGCCGCTTATCCTCATTAGGGTATGCTGGAGCCTATCCCAGCTGACGTTGGGCGAGAGACTGGTTGCTTTTAAGCTATATTGTTCGTCATAAGTGCACGTTATTAGTCATGTAACGTTGAACAATCGCTAGTTGTGCTTTAAGTCGCTCCACCTCATCTGACAAAAAAATGACAAATATTTGAGCTGGTAAAAGTACCACAAGAAACTCTACTGGAGTTGTTCTTTTGTCATTTTATGCCAACAAGTAGACGTTCTGTTTTATTGCTACTTAGTTTGAGCAGGTTTGAGGTGAACCAGGATTTGATTTCAGTGAGGCAGTTGATCAGGGAGGAGGGTGGGAGAGAGGAGTTGGGTTTGCTAGAGATGTAGAGAGTCAGAAGCCAGAAGCCTGCAGGACAGCAATGGCGGTAGAAGCTAGTGTCTTGTGTTTGGTTTGCTGAGACTGCAGTATTGTACCAAAGGTAATTGGACAATTGACTCAAAGACTATTTCACGGGCAGGTATGGGCAATTCCGTTGGTGTGTCGTTCTCAGTTAAGCAGACAAAAGGCCTGGAGTTGGTTTGAGGGCTGGTGCTTGCATTTGGAAGATTTTGCAGTGAAGAAAACAATAGGTTAAAAGAGCTCTCCATGCAGGTGAAACAAGCCACCCTTAAGCTGCAAAAACCGAAAAACCCAACCGAGAAACTGCTCCAATATTAGGAGTGGCAAAATCTACAGTCCTGAGAAAGACAGAGAGCACCGGGGAACTCATCAATGCAAAATGCAAGCGGTCATTTTTGGATATCAGAAAAGAAGAAAAAAAATGTTTTTTTGTCGGACTTTTTTAATTAGGGTCTGGGTTGTTATGGGCCCAAAAAATATTGTGGATTGATGGTAAGTGATTGCTTGATTTAAAGAAAGACCAAACAATGCAGTGACACGGTGTATCATGTTCAAGTAGGTTTATTTTTAAATCAGTGACTTCGCCGACTCTGATGACAGACAAGGAGAAAATGCCTGCAGGCTCTCAGTCACGACTTGGAAACATGTCTTCCTCTGAAACGATCAACACAGATCATGGCTCAGGAGGATTGTACGTCATATAATGTTCACGTGCACAGCGGACACTCACAACACTTGTAGAGGGTGTTGAGCCTAGCTTTGTCAGCGCGGCTCATCTCCTTAGCGTTGCCAAAGGACACGTTGTTGTTGGGGATGGGAAGCATGGTGGGCTGATTGTTCTTGGAGAAGGCATACCTGCAACATCACACAGAACCCTTGGTTAAAGCCGGCAACCAAATAATGCACCCAACCACTGAAGAACGTGGCAGTCGTTCATACTTGTGGTACTGCATGACAGAGTTGTAGTCGTACGAACTACCCTGATTGAGGGTAGCTATCTTTCTGAAGTTGTGCTCCATTCCTGGAAAGTGGAAAAGAGTCATTCACATTTGGAGCATAGCTCAAATTGGAGCGTTTTCCTTGTCTCTCTTACCAGACTGAACATTCTGCAGCAGAACTTTAATGTGGTTGTCCCTGTCAGAGCGGGTCTGTTCATGATTGAATCCAAGAGCGTGGAGCAACTCATGCTGGACGGTGCCGTGATAGAGACATCCACTACGAGCCAGTGACACCACCTGCTTACCACCACGGCGACCAACGTAGGAGTAGCATCTGGACACAGGAACAAAGATAAGAACTAAGAGCTACAGAACATTTTTTTCTGCTAAAATTGGTTTTGTTTGTACCCATTCTGGGACTCAATGTTCAGCCAGTCACGGTCACTGCTTTTGGTGGGCCTGAAGCGGATGCAGGAAAAGGAAGAGAAGGACTCTAGTCCACGGGTGATGATTGCCTTCTCACGGGAGGCTGAAAATAAGAAGATCACTGTTTTTTTGGATATATGAAGTCTTTTTCTAGTGCAGGGTTTAAGTGGTTCACCAAACAGGCATGATGTGAAGCTTGAATCCCTTTTTATTGAAACACTGAAGGGAATCGAACACGTTTAAATGCTTGGCAAGAAGCCACGAGTCCGTGAAACTTGAGTCTTGGACGCTACCTGTGGTCGGTGAAACTCGGAGAACCGACGAGTCAGGTAAACACTAGTCTTCCTCAAGGAGCTGTGAGTCAATTAAACCGATTCTTTGTGTAGTGCCCATGAGTCAGTCAACCACGAGTCTTTGTTGCGTATCTGTGAGTTGATGAAACTCAAGTATTTGTCGAAGACCTGTGAGTCTTCTTGAGTACTTGTGAACCTGTGACACTCGGGTCTTCCTTAAATACTCGTGAGTCAGTGACACTCGGGTCTTCCTTGAGTACTCGTGAGTCAGTGACACTCGGGTCTTCCTTAAATACTCGTGAGTCAGTGACACTCGGGTCAATACTCGTGAATCAGTGACACTCGGGTCTTCCTTGAGTACCCTCTGATTCAGTGAAACCGGGGTCTTCCTTGACTACTCGTGAGTCAGTGAAACTCGGGTCTTCTTGAGTACTTGTGAACCTGTGACACTCGGGTCTTCCTTAAATACTTGTTAGTCAGTGAAACCGGGGTCTTCCTTGAGTACCCTCTGATTCAGTGAAACTCGGGTCTTTGTTGAGCACGCTTGACTGTGAAACTTCGGCAAGCACCCATGATTCAGAGAAACTGGGGTCTGTACCTATCAGAGGAAAGGGTGTTTCTTTCTTTTTGTCACAGTTAATACATTTATACAAATGCAGTTAGGGAAACAGCTATACAACTGATGACACGTTGGCTCTTTTCCTGTTTGAAGTAGGAGTTCTGTTCACTGGCAGCTTAGCCATAAACAGAAGAAAAAAGCACTTGGCCACAGAAATCAGCGAGGCAAGTCAAATCTTTGTGCCAATGTACAGGTGACTTACAAAACTGACTGGTGATGGAATAAGGAACGTAGACCTTCCCATCAGTCGCCTTGCCCCACTTGCAGCTACCACTGGTACAGGGGTCAGCGTTTCTCTCGGCATCGTTGTCGACGGCAATGTCTCCTTCGATCAGCTCGGGCTCATCCGCCGAACGCACTGAAATGCATCACACAGCCGGTTTAAAGCCTGCTGAACGACTCACTGCCTTCACGTGCACACAATCTCTGTCTCCCCGTGCACATCAAAGATGCACACACACACGAGCGCCTTCAAAAAGGGAATCAAACACTGATTCTATTTTGTTTATTTTATACTTTTTAGCTACATTTGTGTTGCTGTAACGTATTTGTTTTTATTATTATTACTTGGTTGTATTGTCTAAGTGGCTTCTGCAGGACTTTTGTCAACGCTGGTTGTTTTCAAATGTGCTACTGTATATAAACAAAGTTTGACTTGACTTGGCAATTTTCCATTAAAGATCATATTAGTAAGTAATTAGTAATTAGTAATCCCAGTAAGAATACCGAAGAGCCCCACGTTAGACTGCAGTCCGGGACCACGAACAATGAAAATCCACAATTAACTCAAACACCCATAAAATGTCTATTTTGAACAAATAGGCTCGCTCCTCCCCATTCAAACCGTCCTGCTAGTTTGATGTTCTCCACCGATTTCAAATCAATATATATACATTTATAAGTGACTATTGTCATTATTAGATTAGGTTGAGCTGCTTCCATTGTCATTGTTCACTCATGACACAATCCAGATTGAATCCCTGAGTATGCTTTACACACCTCTTAGACACATTTACAGTTTAAAGGGCATAGCTGCTCAGCAATAATGAATGATACTGCAAGATGATACAGCAACAGACAGAGGAGAAGTTATATACTGTATAAGTTATGTAATATATGTAAGTTATAAGTATTCATAATATTAGGCTTGATATGGGCACATTTGAGCGTTCCTAGTCAGCTTTTCAATAAGCCAAAATTGCCCTGGATTTTGTATTAGCAATCTGAAAAAGGTGTTTGCAGGTCTGAAAAGTTTTGGGGATATTTGTCATCATGTTCTGCTTAATACAAGAATGTTACGTGCATGCCGGACGTTTACTCTAGCAGTGGAGCGGGTGACACTCACCCCTGTTACTGTTGGCTCTCTCCAGAAGTTCCGACACAGAAAGGTCGCTCAGATCTTCTTCAATGTCGTCTTTGGTGGCACAAGAGCAGGTCACATTTTAGCAAAGGAAGGTGAAGCAATACCGTGCAAGTCATATTAGATACATACCTGCCTGTTTGTGTAGCACAGTCATGTTGAGAACGGGGGGAAGGCATACGTTAGAAAAGCAGAGGAACATGCAACAAAGAGCACTTTCACACTTTCGTTATTTGATCTAAGGTTTGAAGCGTGGACGAAACCGGAGAAAATGCACCCAAAGCTTGGCGACACATCTGTGACCCATAATACAAGCTGGGATTTAAGTATTGCGTAACAAATGAATTTGAGCAATCTTTCTGCATGTTAGGGGTGTAACGGTACGTGTATCCATAATCTGTTTTTTCTGGGATCGGCCTTTGGTTCTGTACAGGAGCATACCGATGTCTGAGTGACCGAGTGATGGACAGGAGAAGTTTGGACATCAAATACAGTGCAGTTCAGCTTTTGGCCAGCAGGAGAAGGTGCTCCTTCAATTATTAAAGCAAGAAAGTGGCAAGGAAAAGCCAGTGCTTGAAAAGCATCGTCTGACATTAAAGTCTCCTGTTTGCGAACACTTGGCCTTCTCAGTGACATGTGGATAAGCAGTGTGCGATAGCAAAAATTCTAGTTATTGAAGCTGCAGTTTTTGTTTCACTTTACAAATCATTAAATCTGTTTGTGCAAAAGCTTTGCAGTTTTAGGTTTGCATTTTATTTCCGTCCTGTACCCAAAATGAACCATTGCCTTAAACCAAGCTACATACTAATTGGTTCCAGATTGCAAAGTAGGATTTCTTATTTATAAATGTAATATTTTTACAGTTAAAGCTCAGAAAACCTGCTTATGACCATAAAATGCAATTTTTAACATTCTTAGAGCCTTCTAGACATAAAATAACACCCCTATGGTCACCTTTACAATCCTATTACTCAACAAAGTAGACATATTAAGAGAAAATATGTGATTTGAGACATAAATAAGCATTCTGCTCGCGTGTTGTTGTAAATGTCAGTCACAACAATAGCCCATGTTAGGGATTATTGTGACTGTTCATTCAAACCTGCAATAAAATATTACATATCGTCACAATGTCTTTTAATGCATTTTCTGAATGTCTTATATTTGTATTTTATATTTGTATGCTTGGAAATGCGTCATTTAAAACATTCAAAAATAATGTCAAATATTAAATATACATAATATGGACGAATAGTAGACCATAGTCACCCACCACCAATTAACATAACAAAATCTGAAAGAAGAAATTTTAGAATAAAAAGGCCAGGAGTGAATATAGAGAAAGACATTACCGACGGTACAAAACCTATTAAAGCCTGCAGCGTCATTGTGATGTAAATGCACATCTCATACAAAAGCGAGATATCTGTATAGTGGAGCAGTATGAAGTTTAGCTTACCTCATTGTCGGCCCAGCAGTAGGCAGAGAGCAGCAGTACAGCCACAAGTGAGAGCTTGAAAACAGCCATTCCAGCAGACCTGCAGGGCACACATGTCAATATTAATGAACATTCAGCGTCATACAGGCAAGAAGAATGGAAAAAGATGCACGACAAGAACGTGTAATGTACATATAATATATACATATAGTATACTTATATTCCCCCTGCTACTTTGCAGCTGAAGCTCACCTTGGATTGCTTCCGTGGACGTAACTGCAGAGGTCCGTGTCCAGGATTTTTATATGCTCGAAGCCGAGTCTGTACGCCCAAATATGGCTTATCGGATCACTGAATAAACCCAAGAATCAGCAAAACTCAAAGATTAATCAGTAGCATCTGGTGGAGCGCACACAAAAGTGCAAATGTGCATGGGAATCGCACACTTGTGTAGGAGGACAGCTTGCAGAATTGACATAGTAAGTGAACTGAGGGTTAATATAACATGAGAGGAAACACAAGTAACAACATACTCAGACTGGGTAAACACAAAGCAGACAAATATATTTGACAGTATTTTGAAACACGGTTGTTGTAAAACACTGCTAATTCACGTCAAACACTGTATGTGTGATGTTTCACATGTACCCCCAATAAAAGGCCACTCCAGAATGTGCAGTTGTAGTTGAGGGAGCGTGACATAGCCGTGCTGTATGTAGGGATGAATTGATCATTTCTCTAGCATAAACCGAGAATATTACAGTACCTTGCAGTAAGGCTTTTTTCAGGGTGGTTCATTGGTTCCAGACCCAAATGTATCCGTCACAGGGCACAAGCCAGTGTCTTATTGTGGCGGTCCCAAGCCCGGATAAATACAGACGGTTGTGTCAGGAAGGGCATTCGACGTAAAACTTTGCCAAACCAGAACATGCGAATCAGACAAATGACTTCCATACCGGATCGGACGTGGCCCGGGTTAACAACGCCCGCCACCGGTGCTGTTCACCAACAGGGTGCTGGTGGAAACTGGATTACT